>MUZC01004818.1:200603-247239 GCA_002072015.1 Radix auricularia | reverse complement strand
CCCCCCCCCCCCCCCCCATAGTTTTATTTTTAGTAGCATTACTCTAATTCACAAAATGATCGACAAGTCACCTAAAGAATACAGTTAATATTATTACATTATCTTGTGTTTACTTTCTTTATATAATTTTTTCCTTAATAACATATTTTGACTGTAGTGGGGCTGACTTTAAATCCGGATTCCAGATCATGGGAAAAAACACATAAAATTATCTTATTCCTATCCAAAAAGTGTCCTTCTTTTATGTGTCATAACCCAAAGATAAAACCTTTTATTTATGACAGTCTATTGGGGACTTCTAATGTAAATAACTTTTAAGCCATCGTAACTAATTATGCCCGTTTACTATAGCTCAGCAGTTCCCAACCCCTGGGTCAGGACCCCTAAGTGGTCGCCGACGGGTTTTCCGGAGGTCATGAACTGTTGAAAAAAAATTCTTTAATCTAAATTTGCTCTATTTTGTAAAAGCTATATGAATATGGAAAATGACTTTTTTAAATTTCATGGGGGTCGCAGGTCTACTATAGATAATTTCTTTTAGAGAGTCTTATATAGCAGGATTCTACCATCATTTTTTAATTTTTAATGCAGGATGAAGTTCCTGTGAATTCTATTGACACGACTTTTTAAAAAAGTATTCTTATCTTGACTAGAAAAAAAAATATATTCACATTCACCGGGTGATCATTGTCATATTTCTTAGTGCCTCCTACTATTATTCTAAATATTAATATTTTTTTATATTAATCCTTTTGTTTTTAAAGAAATTTGAAATTTAATACATCATGGTTGTTTTGGATCCTTTTCAAAAAAATTAAGTATAACTGGTTATTTTGTCAAACTATCATAGTTCTAAAATTTGATAAAATTTTTAATGTTTAACTTTAAATACTATTAAAATGAAGCTTTTGCTCCATATTTGAAAATTAATTCCTTAATTTCATTTTGGATTAGTTGACACTTTCATTTTTATATGGGTTGGATACATACTGCCTGCCTAAAGGGAGTATTTAAACTTTTTTGAAAATCTCGCTTCAAATTGAAATGTTTAAAAAGACTAAAATTTATGTGAGCTTGCATGAAAAGCTAAAACTGCATTATGTAAATAAAAGGACTGATAAAGTAAGCAAAAACTGCCTTTCAACTAGCCAAAATATGCTGAATTATAGCACACTGAAAATTATTCTTGTTTGATGAATTTTGTTAAATTGAAACTAATAATAATAAATGTTACTTATGTCCAGGGGCAGTAGTTAAAATATAATACTGTGCTATTACCATTGTCAACTGTTTAAAAGTGTTAGCATTCCACCTTCTAATCTGCACCTTGGTATTTTTTGCTTCAGTTTTGAGGCCCTATCAGCTGTTGATTGGTGTTAGTTGGGTTTTAATTCTGACGAAGGAGTTACTCCAGCGGAAGACAAGATGCATAATTATGCGGTAGGCATCATAGTTCATTCCAACAAATGAGATTTTTTAACTTAAATGCTATCTCCCTCTTTCTGTCCCTGTATGTTTATTTGAGCACTGACTTGGCAGGGTTATTAGGGACAGAGCTAATCCTAAATAAACATCATAGAAATTCTAAAATAAACGTATACCCATGTCCCTGGACATCAATTAACAAATGTTTAATTATTCAGTGTGGTATTATTAAGTTTATAATTTGGGCCTAATTTTATTGGAATTTTCAGCCTTTCAACCATGGTTTTGATCCTGTCATTTCTTGTAATAAAAAAAATAACATATTCCTACTTGTTTTGTTTCAGGGCACAACTGCCCAGCAGGATACTCGGTTTTCCGACAAAAAGAAAAAACTTATGAAAACAATGAAATTTGCTGAGGGCCTGGAACGAAAAGTAAGTTTATTCGTAATACTTGCACCCCCTTCAATAAAATACAAATCTCATTAATCTGTAAAAGTAATAGTCTATAAATACAATATATAATCATTGAACTAGAATATTTATAATTCAAGCAATTTAATAAAATTATGAAATTATTTTTACATAGTTTATGTTTCATGTCCTTTTTTTCTTGAACTTGAATTGGTTGCCAAAAACGATTTCCCTTTCACGCTACCTTTAAGTAAGGTAGCAAAACAGTTTTTGTGGTATTATTTTTTATGTTTTCTTTTAACACATAAAATTTTATCTAGTTCCCCTAATGTTCCAGGTTGATATGACAAAAGTTAATGTGGACAGCCTCAAGCCATGGATTGCACAACGTCTTACAGATCTACTTGGAATAGAGGATGATGTTGTTGTTGAATTTGTATACAACCAGCTAGAAGAAAGGGTAAGGAGTCTGGGCATCATATCTGAATTAATTTTTTTTTTCAACTTATTTCATTTAAAAAATGCAAGGTATGGGTGTGAAAGATTAATAGTGTTGAATATTTATTCTTGTCTTGGTGCCTTGTTCAGTACCAGTTTGTATCAACAGTGCTTCTCTATAACCCTTCCACAACTAGGAAAAACCCCAATATAGTTTTTAAACCTTCTAAGGATTCGTTTCCAATAGTTATAGCATTATGGTTTTAATACAAAAGCACCCTTGCCTTAAGGGTATATAGGATGAAAAATGTCTTTAGTGATATCTTTTAAAATAAAAAAAAAGGGGGAACTGCAATAAATGGGTTACCTGCTCTGTAGAAGAATTTCAACAAAAGTCGTTGATAAAACGGATAGTGTTGAATGTATACTCATTTGTTGACTATTTCCTCTTATGATCAGAGAAGCACTATAAACAAAATGGCCTTCAAGCATAGTCACTCACTACAGGGCACAGATGCGGATGATCCCAGTTTTCTCAATGCTTTGGTAGCTAGATACTCTTATCAGCTGCCACAGAGATAATTCATCTGCTCCGCTCAATGGTGGGTTTGTATCATTATTATCTATCCATTTGGTTTTGTGTCGGTCTAGTTTAGCATCTGCTGCATCAAAAAAAACACAAGACAGGTACTGCCTTACAGAAGTATTCTTTCTTTGAATTTTGATATATTGTTTCCTTATGTAGGTGGAAATTAAATAACTAATCACATTTCTATTGTATCTATTCAGTTGTTAGTTAAATATCTGACCTGTCAATGAGTACCAAAATGTATACTTGGGTTGGTTGTTCATTTTTTAGGTTACCCTCAGATAGGTGTACCTGTCTTGCAATGCTTAGTCCCAGAAGCAGCATTATGATATTGACAGACTGATAGGAACCAAGTGGCCAGCTGTGGTCTTAAGTGTTAACTTTGACAAGTCAAGTAATGACTTGTATTAAATATCAGGACACCATTATTCTGGACCACTATCTAGGCTGATGTGCCTACTGAAGATCTATTTAGATGGACATGGATTATGTGAAAGCTGTTGAGTGAACATCTCAGATACTGAGGGAATCTGCAAACCCAAGATTGTGGAATATCCAAAAGGAAAATGTATATGTATTTTTATAGAGAATAAATAGTTATTGATACGTTTTTGTCTAATTATAAAAGTGTTTGAATCTGTTTGATTGCAAGTTAGCTTTCTTTTGTGTGCTGGTGTTACTGATGGGGAAAATCTTTTTTGCAGAGATATCGGACATTTGATTTCCTTGGATGACTAGGTTGACCCAGGACAGCTGCCTTGTTATAGTAGCTCTGTCCTGTGTGGTGTCGGAACACGCAGCCTTATCGTTTGCCATGAGGGCAGGTGTGAGGGGTTGTCTGGGCTAGACCATGGAAAGCAAGTGAAGCTCTGGCCATTGAGGCAGC
Source organism: Radix auricularia (assembly GCA_002072015.1). Lineage (NCBI taxonomy): Eukaryota > Metazoa > Mollusca > Gastropoda > Lymnaeidae > Radix > Radix auricularia. The sequence goes on along the minus strand of MUZC01004818.1, from coordinate 243,488 downwards.
CTAAAACAATCATTATTTCATAGCAGCAAATACATTTTAAATAAAATTGTACATGGAGGCATCGTTTGCTGATCATCAGTTTATTTTGGAAAATATGTTTTAAGTCTATTGATGTTATATTTATGTTTTTTAATATAGGTACCTGAAAAATAATGTGTATACTTTGTACATCTATTTTCTAAATAAATGGGAAAATGTTTTATTAAGCATCTTTTTTGCAGTGCTTATTTTCCATTTATTTTCTCGCACCCGACCCGACCCCCGACCCATTTTTTTTTTGTTTCACCAAGAAAGTATTAAAAAAATTACTCCATTCCCAGCATTTACAAAAATTGCCAAGTCATTTGTTGTAAAAAATTATCTGTTTTATGTTGAATTATTTAGAAAAGGTTTTCTAACAGTGTTTTTGAAAATATTTTTTTATACAAAGTACTGAGGTTTTTTTTAAAAGAATTGTTACAATTATGTATGGATTTTAATTTAAGACACATGGTTTAATTTGAAAACTAATCTTAATTTGCTGCTCTGAATGCTCAAGGATTATCGTCTTATGCATCGCATCTTCCCAAAATGTATCTACAGCACCCAGATGCCAAAGAAATGCAAATCAACCTGACTGGTTTCCTCAATGGCAAAAATGCTAGAACATTCCTGAGTGAATTGTGGGATCACTTGTGTAGTGCTCAAGAAAATGTTACTGGGATACCGAATCAGTTTTTAGAGCAGAAGAAAAATGAAATCAAACAAAGACAGGTAAGATTTATTTATTTTTATACATCCCTTAATAGGTTTATATAATTGTTACTTCTAATTTTTGATAAAATACAAATTTGAATCTAAAAATTATTTGATATGGTGGCGCTAATCCATTATTTAGGAGGAGCAGGAGCGTCTTAAAGAAGTTGTAAAGAAAAAAGAGGAACAGATAAAAGAACAGCTGGCAAGAGAGAGAAGAGAAGTTGAAAAGCAAGAGAGGGGTAGTAGATCCCCAGACAGAGGGTTAGTCAAGTTTTATTTTACTTGTTACTTTACTAGCACTAACTTAGTAATTTCTAATATTTTCTACCCTCAATTTTATTTTAAAAATTTTCAGCAGATATTATTTATTATTTTCTATTTTGGAAATGAATGGGAAGTAGTTTTATTAGCTCAAATGTAATTTCTTTTGTGGTTTTTAGTGGACTAAAATAGCGAAAATTAATATACAGAAGAGGAGGGTGGAAAAGTGACATTGAGATTTTTCAAAATGTAAAGAAAAGGCCATGGATATAAAGGAAAGGCCATGGATTTTTAACATTTTTTGATATCATAGTTTAATTACAGGGCTTTTTTAATATGGAGTATTATCAATTTCAGGGTGAAATTTTTAAATTTAAAAAAAAAAAAAAAGAATAATAGTCATCTATTAGATTTCTTAATTTTCTTTTTTATGAACGTGAACAGGCAATGCTTCTGGGCCTTAAGCAAAACATGCTCTTATTTTTAATATGAGCTAGTTTCTATGTAGTTCTTTTTATAACAGTTTTATATGTTAGCAAATAGAAATATTATAATAATAGGACAACATTTTTGCCATTTGTCAGTCAGTATACTTTTGAGTGCACAATGACATTGCTTACCATGAAAATATTTTATTTGTGTTTTAGCGATAATTTTTTTAAGAGATCTTCTTTGGGGACCTTTTACAGTAAAAGTAAAGATCGAGAGGAAAAAAGAGAATCCAAGTCAATTACTGATCATGGCGATGCCATCGCAAATGATTCTGACAGAAAGACAGAAATTAAGCTTGAAGCTAAGACAGATGTTGTACAAGATGGCAAGAGCTCAGGGTTAGACAGACTTTTGAATTTAAATTTAATCTTTATCTGTTTTTGAAATTTTATTGAAATAATTTATTTTTAGTTTTGAGTATTGTCACATCAGTAAATTTAATACACATAATCTTTACTCATTATAGAGATAGTAAGAATGATATAAAAGAAGATGGACAAACAAGGGAAACAGCTGAAAAGGAAAAAGATAATAAAACAAAAGACAGGAGCCCGGACAACAAAAGAGACAGCAGGGATAAAGACAGAGATAGAAAACGGCGGTCTCGATCTGGAGACAGGCGTCACAGAGGAAGGTCACGGTCACCAGATAGAAGCAGACCACCTATCAGCCGTCCTCGGTAAATATTTAGACTTAAGACACGAGATATTTATGACTTCATATACTGAAAGTAAATTTTATTTTGCCACCTACTATATCTGATAATTGTGTATTTTCATTACAGTCCAGGCTTTGGTCGCAGTCGTTATTCTCCACCTTCAATGAGACGAAGGTCACGTTCACCTCGTAGATCCAGATCCCCTAGACGAAGATCACCTTCACCAAGGAGAAGATCACCTTCACCAAGACGCCGTTCTCCACCAAAACGTAGAAGTCCACCCCGCAGGTCACCATCTCCTCCCTCCAGACGTCGCTCTTCACCACGTAGAAGTGTGACTACTAAAAAGAAAGCTAGGTAATTATTCTTTTTTTATTCTTTGGGTCATTATAAATAAAAATGAATTTTCATCTACTTTTTAAAAAAATGTTAGCAATTTGTTTGACTAAACATGTTTTAAAAGAATTCACCTTATCAGTATGCAAATGTGTGCCAACATGTAAGAATTTTGTTTTGCACTATTTAAAAAGATGCATTAACAACCTTGACAGAGGCTGTTAATGCATCTAGAGATTTAATTTTGTATGTTCAATTAAATGTTATTTTTAAATATCTGCCATCTTTTACCTTCATAGCAATGGCTTTTCTTGTATTTAACTAACACAATTATGATATCAATGCTTAAATATTATTCATGCATAAATTTTCCACAGATCTAGTTCTGATGATAGTTCTAGTAGTTCAGAAGATGAAAAGCAAAAGGTGGGTTTTAAATAAACAATATTTTTGCTTTGATACAATGCTTCAATTCTCAAGAAATGTGACAATTACTAATAGCTATTTCTACCCTCCCTTTACACATACTGCTGATGTAAAGCATGAAAGTACACCACTTGCATTACTTTGAATTAGAAAGAATTTGAAGCAATTTTCTTTACATACTTAGTCTAAATTTTGATTAAAATTTAAAAAAAAAGTTTATATGATTTGTCAGTTGGTCCAAAGCAGATTTTTGCATGCTCGAGCATCCATGCTCTAGTTTTTGTAGATAAATAATTTTTTTTCATGGCATGCCGGCATCCCTGCTCTATCAAACTCTAATGGACTCCATAGGACAAACATTAACTCTATGTATTTCATTAAAAATGAGTGGTAGAGTGTTTATTCACTTTCTCTTATCTTATGTGCAGAGCCTATGCTCAAAGTTACTTCATGCAATGTTTTACCGTAATTTATAAACCCTCTCAATACGCTCTTGATCAGCTGTCACCAAACAGTCATCCGCATGTCATTCTGAAAAATAATATGCTTTTATGTTTGAAATAAAAAAAAAATAATTTCCAAGAATTTTTTTTAGCTTTTAAGGTTAAGTTAATGCCAATGGAAAAAAATTATGTATTGTTCATTTCTCAAAAAATTTTTTTTTTAAATGCTAGATTTTGCCCTACATGGTTTATTATAAATGAAAAAAGAAAGATAGATCAGTCTTTTGACAACAGTCTGATATCAAAGTTTGGATGAGTCTTGTCTCGATAACGCTTACACGCACAGATTTACTTGATATCAAAGTTCCAGTCAATGAAATGTTCAAAATCCTTGTAAAGAAGCTATTGGGATGAAAATACATTTATCTGTGCCATCTATGAAAACTTTTGGATCACATTATAAAATAAGGCTCTCTAGCTCAAAATAAACTTATTGATTGAGGTAAAACAGAACTACGGTTCTTTCAAACAAAATTAATATTATCTCGCCTTAAATGCGCAACACAATAATTTTTGTAGGAAGCAACCTAAAATGTCGCTATGATGACCTACAACCATTATGTGAAAAAAAGATTTAAGGACAATCATATTAGGAAACCGCAGGTTTTAAAATTATGAGTTAGTGACCCTCGAGTGCCTTTTTTTTTTTTAGAATGAAGCTTCTTCTCCCGAAAAGCCTGGAATTCAAAAACGCAGAAACTACAGGAAGCATGATGATGATGAAAGTGGTAAAGATTCATCTAGCTCATCCTCAGGGGACTCAAGTGAAGAAGAAGGAACAAATGCTCCTGCAGTTAATGGTAACTATATATCTATATTGAACGTTATTAATTAGCCTCAATATTTTATTGTCTTTGTGCAGATTTTCTTGCATTTTTTCATGATTTTCTAAAACAAAAATAATTTGTATTTAACTAAGGGAGAGGAAGAGAAGATGGAAGAAGGACCCCTTCTCCATTTGTCCGCCGCCACAGAACACCAGAGCCAAGACGACGTAGTCCCAGGAGATTTTCTCCACCTGTTAGAAGGGGAAGGTGAGATGGATATTCATTCCTAGATATTGAAAGTCAGTGTATTGTTTATACGTTTGATAAAATCAAATTTAGAGTTGTTGGGTTCATAATGGATTTCCTTTCCTATTTTGGTTATTTACAGGAGAAGTCCATCACCCCGACGTAGGTCACCACCTCCAAGATATTCCCCACCCAGGTACAAAAATGCTAGTTCATGGTCCTATCCATTGTATGCACTAATCTTATATTTCTCTAGGCAACTCTGAGGAATGTTTCTTGTATTTGTCAGATTCACTTTACAAGATTACAGAAGATACAGATACAACCCCCACCCCCCTTTTCCAAAAAATATTTGTTAAAAAATAATAGCAAGCAAAATGTTAATAAGGTGGATGCTAACTCATATTTTTTCTTACCTTTAGACGTCGTCGCTCACCATCACCTCCCCGAAGAAAAAGAGTCTCTGTTTCCCCTGTTAAGCGTCTGGCATCACCACCACCAGCTAAGGGTGCCAAGTATTCAGCCTCACCATCCCCTAAAAAAAGACTGCACTCACCAGCTTCTGTATCACCACCTCCAGTTAAAACAAAAAAGAAGCCTTCACCACCAAAATCTGAATCAGAAGATGAAAGTTCTGGGGAATCAGAACGAGAAACTTCACCAGTGCCAAAGGGAAAATCAACAAGATCTAAAGAAGCAAAAAGATCTCGTTCCCCACCACCCAAGAAAATCCCAGCTAAGAAGGAATCCTCATCATCGTCTTCTGAGAGTGAAGATGATTCTGATGAGTCAGGGTCCCCTTCACCACCTAAAAAGAAATCTAAAATTCTATCACCACCACCTAAAAAAAGGAGGTCTGTAACTCCTGAAAGCTCAAAAATACGAAGTTCTGTTGACAAAGGAGGTAGAGGTGGAAGACTGCCATCTCGAAGTCCTAGCAGGGGGAGCAGGACCAGAGCAGTGTCGCCTCCACCTAGAGGTAAGAAAGACATTGAAATTTCACGCTCAAGTGAGTCTCGTAAGGACAGGAAAGACATTCGTTCTTCTCCCAGGAGGGAAAGGAAACGTTCCCCTTCTCCAAAGGGGCATGGAAGAAATGTGTCACCTAAACCTCGTGGGAGAAACCCTTCTCCTTTACCTTCACCCAAAAGCAAGGGTAGAAATGCATCTCCTGTACCTTCTCCTAAAGGCAAGGGTAAAATTCTCTCACCTCGTAGATCTCCTCCCAAAAAATCCTTATCAAAGCAGCAGTCAATCAGCCCCAGTCCACGTCCAAAAGCTGTTCGTAGACATTTATCTGCATCAGATAGCAGCAGTGGAAGTAGTTCAGGTGATGATGATGAAACCATAAAACCTAAAGATAAAATGGACAATAAAAAGGAGGGTCATGTAGGCAGCAAGTGGAGCAAGAGTCGTAGCCCGTCTCCTCCTAGAGATTCCTCAACTGTTAAGAAACAGAGAGGGTCATCAAGCCCTGTACAAAGATCTAGACCCAGGGACTCACGAGAAGTGGAAAGAATAGTTCTAACTAAAAGGGGAAAGTCTCCAACAAGCAGTTTGCCCAAAGGTAGTGGAGACAAATCTAAGCCAAGGGAAGAGAGAGATACTGAAAAACGCAGTGAAAGCAAAAGAGGAAGAGATGAGGATGAAAAGGCCCGTAACCGAAGTGCAAGTCCTCCACGTAATAGTCGTGATGAAAAGGAAAGAAAGGATGTTACAGAAAAGACTTTGCGCTCTGAGAGTGGCAGTGGCTCTGAGGTAACTTTTACTTGAATGTGCTCTTTTAAAATAATACAAACTTCTATTAAAATATTCTGTTAAAAGTGTTAAGGAAATCCACATATTACGGCTTATTAGGCTCTAATATTAATATTATGTAACCATTTACCTTTTTGTGTGAAAATAAATATGAAATATAATATATGAAAAGTAGGACTGTCAACATTGTTGAAAAAAGCTGCCCGGGTTGCCATCCAAATTTTGAATGGGTACCAGTTTGAATGATGGCCTCACAATTCAACATAGCCACCATTCAAGCCCCTCATTTCACACAGTAGCCAAATGTATGCTTCCAGTAACATACTATTTTAACTTAAATGACTTGTAATCTTTTATTCCTGTTGTAAATTAATTTGTCATACTCATAAATTAAAACTACATTTAAGTGAATTTTTAAAAAAAATGCCACCAATGATGTAACTTTCAGTCAAGTCATACAAACCCAGCAGCTTGAATGTTAAAACCTGCTGGCTGGCTCTACTTTGTGGACCTAGCATTTATTTTACTTTTAATATTATAGTGAAAATCATTGAATGACTTGAATGAAATTTAAAACATAAACAAAATAATAGATGATGTATTTCATTTTAAAAGTATGGTGGGATAGGAGTGGAGGAAGAAGTGAGTAGGGGGAAGTGGGGGTTAGATAAACAATATTGCCTCCTTCCAACTGGTAACATAAAATTTTTGGTGATTTCAAAGCCAAGGTCATTTGTCATTTCCAGCCCCTATTACTGCTTGGCGTTTCGGCTGTGTTTTCCTTTTAGAAATAATTCAAAGAACCAAAATCTTTTGTGTTGAATGATTTTTGTTTCATATTCAAAGAAAAAAGGTGTATCAAAATACTTTGAAGTTTGCTGAGACTATATTTTATTTCTGATTAATAGATGTTTCTTTATAAGTGGTTTTCCTGTTAAACATACTTCAAGGTATATGTTTTTAAAAAAATGTTTTAATTAAGTAAACTGTTCGGGGGCCAAAATATGAACACAGGAGAGCTGCATGTACCTCGTGAGCTGCAGTTTGACCACTGTTAGTATAGACAATGCAGCAACATGTAGGTGGGTACCTGTTGACAGGCCTTGTGAACAGTCAAAGAAATAGGAAAGTGTCATGCTATTACAACTAATGATGTATGGTTTAAATGTTTAAAAAATGTATGAAACCCAGGATTAAAAAGTGCAAGAATTTTAAATAATTTGAAGATCTCACTTGACTATTATTATTTTTTCTTCCTTCTATATTTTTGTATGATTTGAATAATAAGTTTGAACTGAATTTTGATCAAGCATCATCAATTCTGAAGAGAATAACATAAATACACACTAAATGAAAATGTTGCCAAAATCACACCAAGCCAAGATAATTATAGAAATGACTTCTTAATTGCATTTTAAAAATGTATTTCTAGAAAACAGAGTGCTCTGAAATGTTGGAGCCCTAAATACAGTGAAAATATAAATACATTTGTAGAGCATAACAGTTCCATATATATCTATTTTTATTTTTCCAATTTTTAGGAATCTGACTCAGATGATGGTTCCAAGAAAAAAAAGAAAAAGAAAGACAAGAGACACAAGAGGCACAAAAAACATAAGAAACATAAGCATAGGAAGGAAAGCAGTGAATTCCAGGTAATTTAGTAGAATTATAGCTGTTTTATTCAATTAACTTTAAAATTAAAATATTTGGATAACAGTTGAAAAATGACTTAAGGTGTAGGGGTAAACATTTACTGTATAAATCAAATGAAATGTCATTTAAATGTTAGAATGAGAATGACATCAATCGTTTCCTTTTTTGAATACTATTTATCAATACTCATCAATTTCTGAAAATTACTCAACAGGGTATTCTTGTCAGGGAAATAAGTTGTCACAAGAACAAGATTATAATTTATCAGAATTGACTGCAAAAATTGCCCAATAGAGACTAATTTCAGCTAAGAAGATTTATATAAGATGCTAAGATTACAAGCCAATTAATAGTATAGGCACATATATAAGCAAATTTCAAACACACATTTTTTCAATTTCCTTTTCATCAGGAAAAAGGTGAGGAACTTGAACGAAGGCTACGAGAAAAAGCCCTCCAGTCAATGAGAGCTAAAGCCTCCGCTTCAGAGGGGAAACAATCGAGTGATAGTGAAGGAAGCAGCAGCAGTGAATCAGATGTCCCTTCAAAGTCAAGAGGTTAGGTTTCTTGTGATACTAATCAAATTAAAAGACTAGATTATTTGCAGTCACTAAGATAGTATTGTACATAAATTTTTAACCCACAAACTGTCACATGCAATTTTTAAAAAAAATTTCTTTTTAAACGGTACCCTAAATATTTAAGAATGCAATGCCTTTTAAATTCATTAAAACGTAATCACATTCAAAACTAGTTTGAATTTTTTAAGCTATATAAGTTAGCTTTACTATCAGAATCATCTCCACCATGAAGAGTAATTCTTTAAAATCCTCCCTCCCCCCCTTATAGTGTGTTTCAAATACATTAGCTTCAACAACATCCTTTGAGGGCAAACCAATTATAAAAGTTTGTGGGTTAAAGACCTTTTGAGACATGTGGTTAATAAATGTCTTTATTCTGAGATTATGATTTTATTAAGCAATGTGATGGTTATTGAAGTCTCCTTATTAGAAAAGATTAGTTGTTTTTGTTTTTTTTAAAGTGAATAACTACCGTTTTGTCAGTAATTTATCTTACCACTTGACTGACAAATATATTGGATGTGAGTTGATGACTAGAATAAGCTATTTTGTTTGTATTCAAACTATTGTCAGTCCAGTAAAATATGAAGTGTGGTATTTCTAAGAGCACTTTTTACCTTCTGTATTTAGTTGAAACTTTAGGGCTGTTTCAGTGAATTTGTCATACAGGAGCTAAATACTTGTTAAAAAACAATTTATTATTGCCACTTGATTTACAGAGGAATATGTACCTTTTTAAAACTTAATTCTTGCATTCTTCAAAGAGTGCAAATGTTTTCATATATATTTTTTCATTATGAAAAAATCAAGCTCAACAAATAGTGTTTAAAAAGATTGGTCTGTTTCTGGATACTGAGCGTGGCACCTATCATAAATATATTGTATTAAAATGTAATCTAGCTATATGATACTGTGTTTAGTAAACAGAATCAGCTCAGTGATTAAAGCACTGGATCCCCTCTAGTTTTTTCATGGTTAGATTGTAACAAATACCCATATAATGATGAACCTAAATGAAATTTTTCTGACCATCCCAGTTTTTTAAAGCTATCAGTTGAATGACAACAGAAATGTACGATTTTCAAAGTATTGATTCCCATTTTTATCAATTAGATTAAGTTGAGATCAATGAATGTAAAGTTATTTTAAATTATTGGTGGCTACTTCATGCGGAGTAATGGGTGTAAGTTGAAGCTTTTAATTAACAAAAAAAATGTGTTTTTTTAAAAACTGAAACTTCTAAAACTGCTATTTGAGACATGTATCATAAAAACCACTGAGGCCATTAAAATTATTTGCTGCTCATTGATTTTAAAATAGGCTAGTATTAAGAAAGTTTTTTCAAGTGGGATCTAAGGACATTTTTCATATTTTAAAAAACTCTGTTACTATTTGTTGTAAATTTATTACTAGTGTTTGTGAAATTTATGGGGGTCCAAGTCCACTACTGAAATTATCACATTACATGTTAAGCATCAAATTTGCTATTTGTGTAAATATTTCATAGATTTTTATTATTCTTGGAACTTGGAATGTGAACAATTGATCACTTTGTACTGTTAAAATTAAGACTGTTGGTCTCAATCCTTGCATCACATTATAAATAATTTCAACTTACATTTGTGTATTAAAACCACATTCTCCTAAAAATAGGTCTTGAAAATTCTAAATTTTAATAAGTTCAAAATCAGATGCTTTATTTTACTTTTAGAGCATATTTCTTTACTTTGAGCTAAGTACTCAAGATTAATTATATAAGTGTTTTGTGAAGGGTTTGTTTTTAAACATTTGCAATGGGCTTAAAAGGTTTAAATACATTTTTTTCTATTATTGCTTAGGATTTTGCTTGTCCATCCCATTCATCTTTTGAGTGTTGAAATTATTGTTATTAACATTGTTTTTTTTCTGAAATAAAAATAAAGCATGTTGTCGAAATTACATTCTTTGTTTATAAATTTAATATAAATTTTATTTTATTATTTCTTGAATAGGATTGTTAAATCATATTCACATACCAACAATAAAACAAACCAGCTTATCTGAGGAACATTTTTATTCATTATTCAGAAACAAATGTTTTCTCACAGTACACATTCTCTTTACCGTACAAACAAAATATATGCTAAATAAATAGCTGATCATTTACAGACTAAAAGTTCTACATCACACTCAAAGCTCAAACATTAATCCAAAGTGTAATTTTGGGCTGATGAAAGAAAAAAGTTTAGATCCACAAGGATTTTGTTTTCCTCAAAGTGTAACTTCAAAAATAGCGAATATGGAAATTGGCAGAGAGATAAATTGAGCAAAGATGGGATGTTAAGCAATTTTAAAAAAAAACTATATTTTAATTGTTCACTTTTAACCCATTTCATTCAAGTCTTACAAAAGTAAAAATAAATTGACAATAATGCATATCAAGTTTCTTTGTAAATTGCACAAGTTTTGCAATCAGTTTAAATGAAATAATAGTTTGCTCAGTAAGATCACAACTTGGGAGTAAAACACTGTGACAGTGATAATTATCCAAAAGGGCAGCATTTGCAGAGCATGAAAAGTACAACTGTCAATATGTATACCCTTTAAGAGTTATTAAGGTCAAATATTAAAGAACTAGAAAGAAGGTCACATGACACAACTATGTACAAATCACAGTAGGCACTAAAACTAAACGTTCAACTTACTTTTATTCAGCAGTCATCAAGAAGTATAGGTCCCTCATGTATACTTAGGTCACTATTGAAAATTAATATTTTCATCCAATTGTTTTCCAAACTTAGCTTAAAATAAACATATATAATTGAATGTAGTTGAAGAAAAATATTTCTTAAATGCAGTAGACCTTATTCACCCCTACCCTATCTGCAAAAGAAATTATAAAAAAGACTTTAAAAGTTTGACACAGTTTTGCTTATTCCTCAAGTTCAAGAAAATAAAGATCATATTCACATATGATACATTAATCATTATTAATATCATTTCAATTTTATATATACCGGTAATACAGTTTTAGCACTGAAAGCAAAGTTAGTTGAAAACTGATTTAAAAGTCAAGAATACATTGAAAGTTATAGGGTTATAAACTAATTCCTCACATTTAAAGGATTTTATGTTTAATTTAAAAATAATTTAACAGAATGTTTATATACCTCTTCAGGATAGGACAACTGTTCCTGTCAAATGTTCTTTTATAAATTGTTCCCTGGAAAGGTCAGTCACTCAGGCAAAATTATTGTAATGACCACATCTCAGAAACAACTTATTTATTACATTAAATACATTGTTATACAATGTATACAAATTTCTCCACAAAGTTTGTTATGATAAATACGTTTGGTACTTTTATTTGTATTAGTAACTTACAAATAACAGCGCAGCTCAAGATATTTTCACACAATACATAAAGGCTGAGAAAAGCAACAAGTTTTTAATTTAAAAACAAAAAATTTGATGATCTTTGTCAAATTTTTATATTTTGTAATGAATAGTTTAATTTCATTATTTTTTTTAAATACTTGAAACCTTAAAAATAGAATATCTACTAATAAATATTGGATGAAAATTGATGTATACATCGAAATCTGGAGAGGATGAAACAAATAATAATGAAAACCCTAATGTTTACATGCACAACTCTGAGAATAACACCATAGTTATTAAATATATTTTGCACTTAACCTTTCTGCTCAGATTTAGCATAATATATTATTAGCACACAGCACTACTTTAATCTGTACCAAAAATATGTAGTATATAACAGACTTATTATTTCCTATCATTCGGCTTTACCCCCCAACCCAATTTTTTTTTTATACTGGTACTGCATTTGTAAGTCTTGAGATTGTATACAATTAAAATTTCAAAATCAATACACTAACACCAGATATGTATCTATACTAATAAACAACACAAATCGGAATGATCTTTTCTTCCCCTTTCATTTTAAAAATTATTCAAAGTTGAAAATTGTCTTGCAGCACCTGCCACACACTTTCCTCCTCTGTCACTCTCTGCTCATCCTCCTCCCCCCCTCCTCCAGCCCCACCTATGCCGAATTCACTCAACACCTGCTGGACAACTTCTTGTTTGGCAGCCATGATTGACTCTACCTTGCGCCACAGCATTTCCAGTTCATCGAAATCCCCACCAGATGTCGCAATTTGAACTCCATTTGGTTTCGATACTTTCCCTTCACTGTTCGAAATTGTTGGAGGAGCAGGGCCATGAGACCCGCTTAAGTTGGTGTTTTCCTCAACAATGTGAGACCCGTTAAAATTGGAGTTTCCCTCAACAATGTTGCCGTTTCTTGCATTATGAACACCATTGTTAGCCAAATTTGTCTGCCTTGTGTTATTCACCAGTATGACCTCCGACCTACCTAAGCTAAAACTATTTCCTCTACCCAAAAGGATGATTCCTGGCTCATGAAGTACGGTTGGTGAGTCACTGGGGTTGAAAGTTATATCACCGAGGGCAACATTACTGTTGATATCACCACCATCAGACTGTGATGGTGATGGAGCAAGGATTGACGAAGATATGTCAGAATGCACAGGCCTGTTATCTGTCATTTGATTACCATCATTGGAGGTTTTTGACAAATAGTTAAAATCTGACACTGGATTTTCAAAATCAATTAAAAGATCCCTGTTGCCATTTGTATCATGTAAATCCTGGGAATTCTCCATTTTAATACAGAAATATCTAGCTTGTCTTTAAATACTTTAATTATACAATTAATTTTTAAAAAATCTTTAACTTTAACCAAAGTTAATATTGTTTTCTTAAGAAATTATTTATTTGAAAAAATAAATACAAAGGTTTCAGTTTCACTTATGTGAAAGAAAAAAGTGCTAGACAATTTGTACAAAACAAAAAATATTACATACTTGATACTTAGTTGTCCAGTGGATTAAATGGGCCAAATATTTTTATTTAATGTTATAAAACTATAATCATCAATCCATATATGGAACCCAGCTTGAATGAATCTTCCACTTGTGATGGTGTGAATAAGATGAGAGTCCAGCACAGTTAACAGTGCATCAAGATGAAAATGTTAAAATTACAATTTGAAGAAATAGCAGGGGCCTGGCATGTAGATGCGGCTACACAGCCAAGAAAGTGGAGCTTTTAAGGTTACAGCCTGTGTGTCATGACCATTTGTGTATCACATGAAGCCACTATGCCACACCAGTGTGATGACAGACTTGAGAAACTAGGTCGTGGCCTGCTAAAGGTCATGAGAGAGATTCTGTGGGAATTTTTAAAAAATGCAATTAATAAAATGAGTTTGTAGAAGAAAAATTCTCTTAGCGTAAAACATTTGAATGAATTCCGCAAGTTATTATATTTACCAAGACCCAGCCCACCAAGCTATCTCCAACTTCAACATGGTCAGTTAGATATTTACCAACAAAAATGCAATGAGATAAATATCAACACAGTCATACTTGCCAATGAGGCACAATCTAGATCCTTATATGAAAAGATCCCTGGACTTTAATAATAATTTACTTTAAATAAAATATTTATATACATTCAGTGTCCCTATATTTATCTATATATTTATATATTTATTTGATATGCAATCCAAATCTAAGCAAATATTAAGTTTAGTTTAAAATTTGAAATAACTTTCAAAGGAACTGTAATTAATTATTAATACTATTGTTAACAGTTTGAAATCACAGTTCAATATATATTTATTGTTGTAACCGCAAAGATTCTCTAAAAATAAAGCTAAGAATTCCTTAGTTAAAATTAAGGCTGAAGCAAAGTATGTCGACTGTGACGACACGACGCTACCGGTTGCTGGAAAAGAGAGTTCTATAAATTGTAAAAGGATTTTCAAAAATGGAAGGTTTTAGGGTTTGGATTAGGTATAGCTTTAGAATTTTCGGAAAATTGAAGGTTTTAGGGTTTGGGTTAGGTATAGCTATAGAATTTTAATTTTAGCTTTTTAGAAGAATGTGCCATAACAACAAAGATGGCCACCGGTAATGACTGTGACGTCACGGTCGACATATTTCGTTTTAACCAAAATAAATATTTAATTATTAAAAGTTTCACAGTTTAGACCTACCAGTAGCGTCCTGTCGTCTGTTGGTGTCCCCAAATGCAAGAATAGGTGTCCCACCAACAATAGATGTAGATTTGGAATCTCTCAAGTCAATGAGTTCCTCAAAATGGCTGTCATCGTCATGGTGATGGTTGCCTGCAGTATCTGTTACAGAGTGAAACATCAAGCTAGATGCACTTGGTGACACACTTTCATCAATGGAGTGTAGACTGATACTGTGGAAGGCAACAAGTAAATAAGCAGTTGAATAAATCAATCTTTGTTTACTGTTTACATTTATTATAACTTCAGTTATTATTCTTGGTAAAAATTTGTAAAAACACATAATTTCACCACACAAAAGAGTAAATAATCATTTTAAGAATTCAGTTCATGCCACACCACAAATATTGAAAACAAAAAACAATACAGTATCATGTTCTCACATTTTAACTCTATCGGTTTTTCAGATTTTTTTTTATAAGGACTATTACATGATTATAGTATAGACAGGAAAAAAAAAATGAAATGGCAGAATTTTTGGCAATAATGTCTGCAGGATATTAACAATGTCTCTGTTACAAAAGGAAGCGTGCAGCCCCCACTCACAGTGTTCAAAGCTCCTTTATATTAACAGCACCAGGAACAATCATCTATTTGTTGACAAGCTCTGATATTTCAATCCCTATTTGTGTTGGCTTAGGGAAGTAATCCTTGGTTTTTTTAACACAGGATTATCCTTGTCACTAGCACTCTACTGCTGTGCAGACCTTAAATTTTCAAACCTCGCAAAGGAAATTTTCAAAATAATAAAGTTTTAAAAGTTCACTTCTGGGGTTTACTTCTGGCGTTTTATTATATGAGATTTTGCTTCTTGTATTTTTTACAATTCGCAACTATTAGTACTAATAAGCAACGAAAAAACAAAGTACTGATACAATTAGAGTTCAGTTTATACATTTTTTGGGCGACTAAAATACGCTATATAATCAATTGAATTAGTTGACTATCGCATAATATTATTAATTGGCAGTGAAAATATTAAATATGCAATTGGAAATCCGTCAAATAATATATATATTAGGGCTGAGGAAATTATTGATTCATTTCTCGATTAATAGTTGATTTTTTATCAATAAAAATTATTTTAATCGATAAAATAGCGATTAAAATCGCGGAAGATTTTGTGAACACCACTATCAATATCAATTTAATAATAAATAAATAATCATTAATAATTAACAATAGTTTGCTTTTTTTACATACAAACTTCTCCATTAAAAAAAAAGATTTTTAAAGTGTAAACTTTAAATTAGCTATTTTATAAGGAAAATGATATAAAAAATTAAACATTGTTTTTACTTAATTAACAATACCAAAATTTAAATTCATTGACTTTATATTGACAATTGAACTACTTATATTTAAATTAAAAAATGTCAATTGCCTATTTTTTTTACTTCCCCTGAAATTTTCAGTTTAATGACGTTATAATAAGTTATACATCTTATTTTTAGCTTTAATTTTAATCAAAATTATCGATAATTTTGTTAAAAGTTAACGATTAATTTTAAATTAATCGATAACGGCCCTATTATATATATAAATATACCGATATATATATTTATACTTTGATAGTCAGATATAATTAATCTTCATAACATAAGTAGGCCTCAAAACTCCATGACCTAAATTTGCCTAAATGTTTGGGTGAAATTTGTTCCAGTTAGTACGATATCCAATTTAACGTGAGTAGATTAATCAGCTACCAGAAACACAACATGTAGAGAGACAACGGCTTGGAGGTTTGAGGTACACATAAAACTCATCACAAAGGTGGGGCTCCCTTACTTTTCCTATCAGACCAGCTGACCAGATACATAGCAAATTAAACATTAGACATTAGTCACAGGGCCGTCCTTGGAGTTGAAGTCTGTCAGTCACGACTCGGCCACCCCCCTCCCACCCGTCAAGCCCTGCACATGATTCCTAAGGTTAATGGTCTAATTTATACAACATTGTCTGTCGCATTCCAAGACCTCAGTCAGACCTTGAATACTGCCATGAATAATGCAGTCATGTTGATGTTTGGACATGGAGAGAAAAACAAGATGGGTGAAGATATGTTGCCACTTTAGATATAGGGAATTTCCAAGTAGCTCTTATTTAGAAGAGTTACCTGAAGTGTGGAGTGACGATGAGGGGGGGGGGGAGAAGGGGGGTTGTGAGTGTGCAAAGCCATAAGAAACAAATTCAAATATTTCGAATATTGTGGCAGTGGCAGGTTTTAATTATATATTTGTTAAGTGTAAAATGAAACGCTGCATTTTCATACTAATTCTTATTTGAAAGCAAATAATTTGTTGACTTTCCTGAGGAATTTATGTCAAAATCCATTCAGTTTTACATTGAAAAATCTTGAGTTTGACCAGATTCTAAAAGTTTCACTTACAGCCAGTACAAACAGCAATAGCAGAGTCTCTTTCAGGCACAAGTCATGATTTAAAAAAACACAAAAACTTGCGGAGTTTAAGTTTAATGATGTAATGTCTGAAATGTCTCAATTTTGACGTCACGCCCTGAGGCTTACATTAAGACACGTCACTAGGCCGCCATGGTTTTAAGGGGAGTAAACCCATCAAATTTGACAAGTGACGCTTGCGGTCAACTTGATCTATCAAACCTGAGGTTTTTTGTTTGTTTTTTTTTGCACGCGTTTACAAGGCAGGATAGAGATCTGCAGCTAAAGCATCGACTCGTGTCAAAGCGATGAATCGCTACTTAAACACTACTCTCGATCATTAAACTAATTATACACATTTTCTTAAACTACAATGAAGTTCACTTTAGTACGGATGCTAACGAAAACACATGTATACAATTGGGTTTATTTTAGTTGCGAGGTCAATAGTGCGCTCGCCTCACAAGCTGAGGGGCGTGGGATCGAGCCCACGTTAAATCACCATAAAAATGTTGAGAAATGACAAACGCTAAGAAAGTCCTCCGCTGAACTGAAGAGAAATGGGCGCCGCCAGTGTCTACCAAGCCCGAGAATGTTGAAACATTAGATCACCCTACAATCTCAACAAAAAAAAGTATTGTCTACAATGAGGTTTAAATTAGTATTAGTACGGAGGCTAACGTAACCCACATTCAAACAGTGGTGTAGCTATAGAGGGCATCACCACATTTAAACAGTGGTGTAGCTATAATCGGCATCCTTACGTCTCGCGAGACGATGGTGCATAACCGTTGGGTTGGGTTGCATTTTCTCAAGTGGCTGTGCAGTCCTATCCTTGAGTGACAGTCTTTACCACAGTTTTTACACACGAGTTCTTTGCTTCCAAATGTTTTGGCCTTTCTCCTGGCTCTTCTGTATGCAGCCTCTTCCATTCTTCTTTCCTCGACTACTATGACGCCCTCTTTGACAACTGTGCCTTACACTCCCAGTCACTTGTATGTATTTTGGCTGCTTTCATGTCCCTTTGACAGACATCTTTAAATCGCAAGCGTGGGCGACCTGTTTTCCTCTTTCCTGAAGCAAGTTCACCATATAGGAGGTCCTTCGGGATGCGACCGGGGCTCATTCTTTTAACATGTCCTAGCCACCTCAGGCGTCTTTCACTAAGAATTGAGAACATGCTTTGGGTGTTGGCACGCGTTAGGACCTCACTATTAGGCACTTTGTCTTGCCACTTAATACCAAGGTGTAGCTATAGATGGCAAGTATCACCACATCCATATAGTGGTGTAGCTATAGATGGCAAGTATCACCACATTCAAACAGTGGTGTAGCTATAGATGGCAAGTATCACCACATTCAAACAGTGGTGTATAGCTATAGATGGCAAGTATCACCCCATTCAAACAGTGGTGTATAGCTATAGATGGCAAGTATCACCACATTCAAACAGTGGAGTAGCTATAGGTGGCAAGTATCACCACATTCAAACAGTGGAGTAGCTATAGATGACAAGTATCACCACATTCAAACTGTGGTGTAGCTATAGATGGCAAGTATCGCCAACCATCCTAACCCCTTACAAACGTATAATAAAAATAACAACATAAAATTTCAGTTGTTCAAAAACTGCGTTCCTATATGTGAAGTGACCATTCACTATTAAAAATCAAAACGTCTCCTATGTCATACGACGTACTAAAACGTTCTCGGATGATGTGATGACCTGCACATGCTATGAGTCAGGCCAGGGGGTCAACAACCTTTGCTGGCCTGATCATTATCGATACCTTTCATACATCATGAAAGTCACGGTGTTATTACCTGCCCTTAACTACACGGGACTCAACAACGTACATATAAAAATAATACGTAGCATTTAGTACCATCAACAGGTCAGGTTGTCTTGACAGATAGAAAATCGATGAAGATGAAACATCTAACTGTCAAAGACATGTTGAAATAATACACAAATAAATATTCCCATGTAACTCTCTGTCGCAACCACATCTTAACACAATAACGCATCCACGTGTGGACAGAATGTCACAACCACATCTTAACACAATAACGCATCCACGCCCACGTGTGACATTCTGTCACAACCACATCTTAACACAATAACGCATCCACGCCCACGTGTGACATTCTGTCACAACCACATCGTAACACAATAACGCATCCACGCCTACGTGTGACATTCTGTCACAACCACATCTTAACACAATAACGCATCCACGTGTGGACAGAATGTCACAACCACATCTTAACACAATAACGCATACACGTCCACGTGTGGCATTCTGTCACAACCACATCTTAACACAATAACGCATCCACTTCCACGTATTACATTCTGTCACAACCACATTAAGCATAGTAAAAACATCTACATGTCAAATAAGGTTAAAGCTCCAGACTAACCAATCCAACAAAACTTTTTAAATAAATATTGATGTTCCAACAAAATGTGGACAGTTATTTTTAATCAAGAAGGCCTCACATTATATCCTCCAATCAAACTCCTATCCCGATTCAGCCAAAGCTCCCAACGCTCAACTTGTTCAATGGCCCATTGAACTCGCCACTTCCAGTTTGTGCCCCATTGAACTCTCCACTTCCAGTTTGTGCCCCATTGAACTCTCCCTTTAAATAAAAACAGCTTCGCGGGTAAAGTCTCCACAGCCGAGATTTCATCGACATCTCAATCTTTATAACTTAACGGTTCTCGCATTATGAAAAATAAAAGCGGAGGTGGGGGGGGGTATTAACGTTAATATTGTATTGCGCAACGAGCGGGGGGATATTTGAAGATATAGCAAATTAAAGCCCCATGATGACATTTTGATACTGAAGTCGTCCTGATATATTAACTAGTCCAGCACAATGACAATTATAAATTAAATGAGATTGTTATACTTCCATAATACTAGCTGTTTCGAAAAGTCTCTTTCTCACTCTTATTAGTTCACATTCTCCGCGTATGTTGTTGTTCTGCATTCCTCTGACATCCTCCTACCCCCCCCCCCCACACACACACAAAACTAATCTTTCTATTCTATGTTTGGTATAGATGTGTCCTAATAATTACACTTACATCTCGCCTTCAGTTTTGATGAGCGAGTTTATGGCAACATGCTGCTTTCACTTCAGCATTTCTTTTCTTTTCAGTCCGTGATACATTTTCCCCTCAATCCACGTTGTAAACACTGTTAATAATTTCAAATAAACCAGTTTTTCTGGGTCACCACCCATGACGTAACTGTACACAGGTCTTCTCACCACCCGTGACGTGACTGTGCACAGGTCTTCTCACTTCTCACCACCCATGACGTAACTGTGCACAGGTCTTCTCACTTCTCACCACTCGTGACTAACTGTGCACAGGTCTTCTCAGCACCCGTGATGTAACTGTACACAGGTCTTCTCACCACCCGTGACGTAACTGTGCACATGTCTTCTCACCACCCGTGACGTAGCTGTGCACATGTTTCTAAACGCGACTTTAAGAGCCACAAGTTGAGCTGGAGAATACAGTTACAAAGCCATGACATTTGCTTTCAGACTACTCTTTGCCTGTGGTGTTGTAGGTGAATAGACGTCTTGGGTGTGTCCTGCCATTGGAGAGGTTAGGATGGTCCATTGCCTGTGGTGTTGTAGGTGAATAGACGTCTTGGGTGTGTCCTGCCATTGGAGAGGTTAGGATGGTCCATAGCCTGGGGTGTTGTAGGTGAATAGACGTCTTGGGTGTGTCCTGCTATGTGTCCTGCCATTGGAGAGGTTAGGATGGTCCATAGCCTGGGGTGTTGTAGGTGAATAGACGTCTTGAGTGTGTCCTGCCATTGGAGAGGTTAGGATGGTCCATAGCCTGGGGTGTTGTAGGTGAATAGACGTCTTGGGTGTGTCCTGCCATTGGAGAGGTTAGGATGGTCCATAGCATGGGGTGTTGTAGGTGAATAGACGTCTTGGGTGTGTCCTGCCATTGGAGAGGTTAGGATGGTCCATAGCCTGGGGTGTTGTAGGTGAATAGACGTCTTGGGTGTGTCCTGCCATTGGAGAGGTTAGGATGGTCCATAGAAAGCCGTGTTGTTTATTCCACTCCAGTGTCCACTGATGTATATCCAATTGAGGCCGGGGCGTAGACCAGTGAAGGATACAAACACTTTCAGGACTGATAAAGTGAGCATACCCCATCCCCCCACCCTAAAGCAGCCTGCAACCAATGTTCCCTCTAAAGTTCCTTGGTTTAAGAGCAAAGTAAAAAAAAAAAAAAATCAAGTGCAAATTTGCACAGCATCTATTTTTTTGTGCAATATTTAACAAAATCTGCTGCGCTGCGCCGCAATTTCAAACTGCTGCGCGGCGTCGGTCAGACATCTGCGCGGCCATTTATATTTAAAGTTAAAGCTACAGAGCCATTTTTACTTGAGGCTACCAGATCATGTATAATTTATGCTAAGGCAACAAGATTATTTATAATTTATACTGAAGGCTACACTACAAGGCCATTAATACACAAGGCTATACTTGGCTATTTATAATTAGGTCTACTAGGCCATTTACACTCCAGGGTTAAGTGAGAGAGAAAAAAAAGAGCCATCTAGGCTCGAAGCCACTGCTTGAGCTCTTGGGCTGTTCCACCACTTTGTTTGAGAATCTCCGACATACCGGACCAGGACATTTTGATCAAAAGGCAGTCACACATCATATTCATTTCCTCTAGCACAAAAATCTCCCACAAATTCATTGTCCCTCTCAGCATAAGTTTGGGAATCATTTAATACTTAGCATTCTCACGAAACTTTTGTTGAGCCTGCGGATGACAACTATTCGACAACAACTTTGTCCACACGCACCTGACACAACACAATAATCTGAAGGCGAGGCGTGACCCACGACCCCAACCCATCCACTTGTTGACGCCAGAGTACGGAAATAATCTTCAGTGAATTTCCATGAATAACGGTGTGATGAATGACCACAACAAGTCACTAGCTGTACCATCACCACACAAGAAACACTACTACATACTACATACCACACCATGACCATATTCACTAGCTGTACCATCACCACACAAGAAACACTACATACATACTACATATCACACGAGAAACACTACATACATACTACATACATACCACACCATGACCATATTCACAAGCTGTACCAGCGCCACACGAGAGAAGCACTACATACAACCCCATATTTACATGCTGTACAAATATGTCACAAGAAACACTACATACCACACGAAAATATTACATATCACACCATATTCACTTGCTGTACCAATGCCACACAAGAAACATTACATACCACACAAGAAACACTACATACCACACAAGAAACATTACATACCACACAAGAAACACTACATGCCACACAAGAAACATTACATACCACACAAGAAACACTACATACCACACACACAATAAACATTACATACCACACAAGAAACACTACATACCACACAAGAAACACTACATACCACACAAGAAACATTACATACCACACAATAAACACTACATACCACACAATAAACACTACATACCACACAAGCAACACTACATACCACACAATAAACAATACATACCACACAATAAACACTACATACCACACAATAAACATTACATACCACACAATAAACACTATATACCACACAATAAACACTACATACCACACAATAAACACTACATACCACACAATAAACATTACATACCACACAATAAACACTACATACCACACAATAAACATTACATACCACACAATAAACACTACATACCACACAAGAAACACTACATACCACACAAGCAACATTACATACCACACAATAAACACTACATACCACACAAGCAACACTACACACCACACAATAAACACTACATACCACACAATAAACATTACATACCACACAAGCAACATTACATACCACACAATAAACACTACATACCACACTATAAAACTACATACCACACAATAAACATTACATACCACACAATAAACACTACATACCACACAATAAACACTACATACAACACTATAAACACTACATACCACACAAGCAACACTACATACCACACAAGCAACATTACATACCACACAAGCAACACTACATACCACACAAAAAACACTACATACCACACTATAAACACTACATACCACACAATAAACACTACATACCCAACAAGATTCAGTAGATACTTTTTTCCATACTTTCCCAGCTTTACATCCTGTACGACTAACCCAGTAAAATCCATTCAAGGGACGACTACTGCCGCTGCCTTGCTCTACCTGAGACTTTTTGTGCGATAAGGTGTTCAGTGACTCTCATATTATATATAGCAACCCGGTGGCTATCGAAGCGACAGTGGCTTGTAAGGGACCGCTGAGTTTAGTACTGCCCCCCATGAGCAAGGTTATTCCCCCGTACAATAACCTTCCGTATAGAAGGAGCGTCTGTAACAGATGAGATACATATAGGACCACCGACTCGGAGACTGTGCCGGATCCCTGCGATACCTGAATAACGCGGCGGTTACGTAACGGCCTCAAACGCAAATCACGGAGGGGAAAACAATAACAAACAACCTATTGATTACAGGAGGCATCAAACTGAAGTCACGGGAGGGGGGGGGCGGAATGTGGCGGAACCACTTCACTGAAATAAGTTTAGTGTCTCTGACAAAGTGATGAGGACCACTAAAAGATGTAGGGCCCCTGAAAGCTGTGGGCTCACTAGACCTAATTGGGGCCACTAACGTGGCCAAGGTGCAGGTTTACTAAGATGCACCTACATTGTACAAAGCTGTAAATTATGTGGATGACTTGTTTAAAAAAGATTTACGGGCCCCTGCTGAGATTTGTGAGATTTTACTTTCACTTTTATAGCTACACTTACTATTACTATACCGTTACTTACTAAGACACAAATAATAAAAGGTGTCGTATCATTGTTATTAATATTTTCAGGGGAGGATCTAGGGTTATTTTCCGGGGGATTTGTGTGTTGGGGGGGTCATCTATCAATACATATTTTCAAGCGTACTATTATAATTTAAAAATCATTGTAGGGAATCACCCAATTTTCATTCCACGTTACAAATCATATTACGAAATTCCCATGTTACAAATCACATTACGGAATCACCTAATTTCCATCCCCACGTTACAAATCATATTACGGAATCACCTAATTTCCATTCCCATGTTACAAATAATATTACGGAATCACCTAATTTCCATTCCCATGTTACAAATCAACGAGAATACGTGAAAGCCTAATCCTTTAATCGATGTATACGCCTTTGTTTACCAAACTGAAGGCGACAAGACGACCATCTCGGGTACATGTGGGGCTGGACAATATTGTAGAACATCATACCTGACGTCATGCTCTTAGCTGAGGTACCGGTGCGCCGAGAGCTGTCCAGTAAGATCTGAAGGAATCTACCATGCGTTCTGTTGTAGTCTTTGTTTACAGCCCCCCTCCACCCAAGGGGTTTTCAACTGAATTAGCCTCACCGTGGCACTAATAGTTTTAAAAGTTATGTCAGAAACACTTTGTCTATAGTTTAATATGGGATATTAGCCTGTGTATAATTTTAATTACTCTGACATACATGGGAACAGACATAATACATGACACCAGTGGCGTCACTAGAGGGGGGCGGGTGGTGAGGACCGCACCGGGTGACACTATCACAAGGGGTGAAAACAAAATAAAAAATCCTGTATTTTCCCGTTATTTAGCACTGATAGACTTGGCGGAGTTCTGTGGTGTAGGTCGTGAGAGTGTGACACCATGAACAATTGCACTGGGTGCCACCAACCCTAGTGACGCCACTGCATGACACCATATCCAACTGAGCTCTACTTTGGATGAAAACGCATTCTAGTATGTTTTTTTTCTTCCCACATTGCGCCCACCTTTATTATAAAAGGCCTCATTCCACCACAGGACCCGTACCACGACTCAAAGTACGCCTTAATGTACGAATCCGAATGTCTTTTTATTAAGTAAGTAGATTTTGGGACTGCACCGTGTCGCAGCGAGCCAAGGCTCCTACTTATATGTGTGAGAGTCTCTAAAACACAACTCTAGATACGCAAATTGACCAAGTTATAAGTGGATCATGTCGCGGGTTTCCATAAGAAAAAGTGGATCGAGAGATCGGTAAAACGACCTGTACCCAATGTTTTATTTGCCCCCTTTCGTGCGTCTATGATAATAAACTCAGGAGTTTAAATGCTTACATTTCCCACAGACTGATTTTTTCGCTCTAGATGTCGCTTCGACACCTCGCCTTAAAATCGTAACAATTTTAATGCGAAATAAGCAAAGGTATACTTGTGTGTGTGTGTGTGTCAATATTTCTGTCATATGACCATTCTCTGTGTGCTGCATGCGGTACGAGGTGAAACCCCAACATACGCGAGATCACGATCTCAAGCCAAGCGTGGAGATAATAAAAAAGGGGTTTTGACAAGACAAGTTTCCAGCACACACTGAACAAACCATTGCTATATTTAGATGCCAACCATCTAGCCAGCAGTGATTATTTGGGCCTTTCTATGGCAATCTAACCATTTGGAGCACTTTAGATTGCCCCAGTAGCGTTGTGATTTGGGGGGGGGGGTACACGGGGTACATATAACCTTGGGTCGCCAAGGTACAGGCGCACCAAAATGTGGTTTACATTTACAGTTATTACATTATATCAAGTGAACAATGATTAAATATCAATTAGCAGGGGGAGTGGGGGAAATTAAATTTATATGGTTTGTCCCCTAGCGCTAAATGTCCTGCCTGCGCCTTTGGATCGCTTGCAAAACCCAAAAACCCCGTTGAAGTGAGACGATCATTTTTTTTTTTTGCGCATGGAAAGAAATATCATATTCCCCACACAAAGTTATGCACCAGCATAAGCACTAGATACAAGTAGATCTATAGTGAGGTAACACTGTGAGCTTGTATGGCCATAATACCCGATAGTCATGTTATCAGTGGCCATCAGATTTTAGTAGTAGTAGGGCTGTATCTCGATTTCAGCTCCGGCGAATCCGGAGTCCGGCCATTTAGACAAATCCGTTTCCGGCTGGATTTTTAAAAAAAATTGAATCCAGTACACCCAAGGTTTTCAGTGACAATTAATTAAGAAGACAAAACCAGAAAGGAATAAACGACTAATTGACCCAAAGTGAACTATTTATTTTTCCAAAGCGATGATAAGTGAGCGTCGTATTGTAAGAGAGTCCTTTATATAGGGGTTCTTGAAGCCTTGTAAGATAAGTTGACAGCGTATGAGTTTGCCACCAGCATAAACACTAGATATGAATCGAGTACGTTTTTCAGGGTTCTTTGAATTTTTTTTAATAGAGGGCTATAAAATGCTGAGTGCTGAGAACCCCTGTATGCAATAATTCAGGCTCCGCTCCCCGTTTCGATTGCCATTTTAAACTTGCTGTGGGCAATAAGCTTCTGTTTTAACTGCAACTCGCCGTTCCGCACGAGCAAACTCACAATTACTGTTTATTTGTGCCGCCCCCCCCCCACACGAATAAATACAGTGACCAGGATCTTTAATGTGTTTTGTTGTGAATTATTAACGTTGATGGATGGTACGCAGGGCCATGGGTTTCAAAATAATTCACAAGAGTGACACAGCTTTTGCAGAGTGTTGAAATTCGCCTATGAATCCATCCCCCTAGCCCTAGAATCTAGGTCCTAGAGCATTCAGCTGTGACTTGCGACATCTTGATTCACGGAACTACGGACCGGCTACTGGGATCTGTTTGAGATCAGCCACGACCTTATTTATAGACTAGATGGCCATAGCATACGGAAGTTGCTGGGACAGTGTGCTAGTAGGGCCTACTATTCAATGGACGTGTGTATTGAACGGCTGTGTGGCCCATGAGACGAGGCGCATTATGAGAAGAAACAAACACCTACGGCCCACCACAGTCGAGACGTGCTACTTTTATGACAACATTTACGTAGGCTCTCAGAGGAGGGATACGGCGTGTAAATAACTATGAAGGATACTAAACGGCGTTGTTCGCCCTTTAACATTTAAAACACTGAGCTCATAATGTGGCGATATGGATTTTTAATACATTGTTATTGTTAAACTATGTAAGTGTACGTTTTTTAAAAAAAGGTAATTTATAAGTGTAAGTTTTGTGAGTGTTTTATTTGCGTGTAAATTGTTTAGACGCCAGCATGGGAAATGTGTGTAGATAGTGCAAGTCGTGTGTGATTTCAGAAACTGTGTGTGGTATATTGAACATTATCTGTTTAAAAAATGTACTTAGTTCGCATGCAAAGCTCATCTAATTAATTAAAAATTATCTAGATATACCCCACCCCCCAAGCTTCATTCCTAATTCGACGTTTATAAGTTTGAATAAAACCGTAATAAAACAATGTCTAATCGTATTTCTTTTTCTTCTACTCCTATAGGATTATGTAGGTGTTTTTCTTCGCCACGACCAGGTGCGTGCACCTTGGATCCAGGTAAAAAAATTGTTGATATTCCCAAGAAGATGAAAAAGCAAAAATCATCGAGTGTTCACAGCTCTAACACGCGTGCCCAGGTGATTTATTCAAACATTAAAATCACTGACGGTAGTTCCACACAACTTACTGCCACAACGCACTAAGAGGAAATGGAATGACCAGTATTTCATAGACATCAAAGGGCCTTGAGGATTTTGAATTTTTAAAAAAAATCATACCCCAATATTATGCAGTCTCGAATAAGATTTACTACATCCTAAAGTTTGTGACTGACCTCTGGGACGCTGTGCATCACACGATGGCTGACAGAACCTCCATTAGTTGCCATGACTACCGTCAAAACATGATCGTGACCCACTGCGCCGTGTACGTGTGTCAGACGACTAGCACATGGGACGGCCTCCCCACGTATGAGGACGTCATGGACAGCGAGAAAACGGTCGTCATATTCGACGAGCCAGACGTCGACGAAAGCAAAAACTGGGAGACAATGACGTCTCCACCAGACATGCCACCAACGTGCAGGGGATCAAATCCTCCCTCACAGGACACGTTGGAAAATGTGCAAGCTGTGAACAAGAGTTCAAGGAATCGCGAATCTCTCAAGGATTCCTCGAAGAAAACACCCAAAGCATCTGCGTTAAGAAAGGACAGGGGGTCGATGAATTCATCTGTGACAGTGGGTGGTGCGCAAGCAAGATGCGTTTCGGGAGTCTGGTATTTTGATTTATGAGGTCAGAATAAAGAGTTTATTGTGAAATTCTAACAATCCAAGTACATTTGTTGGCTTTAAAAAAAATAAGTGCTATCACAACTTCAAAATTAAATTTGCTTGGTATTTTATGTTTATAAAATTGGTGTTAAAATTGCATTTATATATATGTTAAAGATATCCTTAAATAAGGCACGGACTTCCATATATATCTATTCAATGAAAATAAATAGTGGAACAAGAAATGTTTAGGTTTGGGAAGGGACACGTCTCAAAGTCTCAACCATCCCCAAAACAATAACAAAATAAGAATCTGGTATTTATTGGAATTGAAAACTTACAAGCGTTGAAAGTGATAAAGTAATTACCTCTGTCTCTAATTCTATGTACACATTTACAAATCCTATCATTGTATCATCCTACTCCATGCATGTGGTTCGAAAGTACAGTATCTAAACTAATGTCATGCTGTTAGTTAACAGATCAGTGTACTTCCCTTTTTTTCCATATTTCTAAATGGGGTGGATTAGTGCACCGAAAACGGGGGGGGGGGGGGGGGGGGGGGGGGGGCTCTCACATGTAGCTACCTCATAGAGTGATAGCTCCTATCTTTGTATAGAAACGACAGGTTAGCTAGGCTGTAACTATCTGCTAAGGTAAACAACTGACTTGCCCGAGTCTTATTTCACTCACTACACTACACATATTCTTGGTATACAGAGAGTTGAACTCCCTACACTATCATTCAAACAGTTTAAATGGCCAAGATGATCTTTTGAATTGTTCAAACAAACACCCTGCCTGTGAATTACGTCATTCTTTGAATACAGCTGATATATAAAGTTCTTTTTCTGTTGTGGTTTAATATTGAATAGAGATAGCTTATTAGTTTAAGCTAACATATTTATCTTATCTGTTACAGACGCTCCTTCTATACAGAAGATTATTGCGTCCTATGCTTATCTATGGATTGTGACTAGTCCTGCATTTTAATTAGTTTTAAATGTTGATAAAGTGTTGGTTTTCCTGGTTCTTCAGGCAACCCATTCCATGCCCAAATTTCGGACAGGAAGAACGAAAACTTGTGTTTGTTCTTGCATTTATGGAGCGATCCAAAGGCGTAGATGTAAGGTGTTTTTCTCTTTATGTCTATCTGAGGGTTGTATTAATTTATCTTTGTGTTGTATTTCTAAATTAGAATGAATTGCTTTATGTATAATTACTACTTTACTCTTGGTTCTTCTATCCTCTAGTGTTGCAAGGTTTAATGATTTAACTAAAGGTGTTACTCTTGTCAGTTTTGAATATTCTCCAGTATTGAATCTGGCAGCTCTTTTTTGAATTTGTTCTAGTTTATCAATGTTTTCTTTGGTGGATGGGTCCCATACAGAAGATGTATATTCTAGTACAGGTCTCACCAACCAGAGGTAACATTTTAGTTTTATATCTCTATTACATTTTTAAAATTTCCTTTTTTATAAAGCCTACGGTTTTGTTTGATTTTATAATAACTTCACTGACGTGGGGATTCCATGATAGTTTCTCATTTATTATTACTTCTAAGTATTCTGGATCTTTAGTTTGGGTTAGTTCTTTTCCATTAATGAAGTGTTTTGAATTTATTTATTTATTTACCTTTGATGGTTACAGCCAAAAGTACAGCTATTATTCACAAATATACCCAATAGGGCTGGTAACTATTAATTTAAATTCAATCGTTAACTTAAAAAAAATTAACAATTAATTACATGAATCAATAGCTAATTTCGATTAAAGCCAAGTAACAAAAACAGGTCATAAACATAGAAAAATAATATTTTGACATTTTTTAACTGCTGTGTTGTACTATGTTCCTCAGCAATACAGATCCTGTGATTTGGGCTATTATATTTTTTTATGAATTATTTTTTAATAAACTGAAGAAAAAAATAAAAATAAATGTTTACTTAAATTTTATTCACATTTTTATCACTTACTATTATTAATCAATATTTTATCGATTAATCAAGAAATTAATAGTTAATTACCGCAGCCCTAATATTCAATATAAAAAAGTTTACCCTTTTTACATGTATCTTTCAGAATTTGACCCCTACACTTTAATTATAATCACAGCAAGACATTAGTTATTTCATTTTAAATTAAAATTGGTGTTAACATTAAAATTTAATGTGAAATAATAATACCATAACTAAAAAACTAAAACTGATTCAAAACGCCTGTGTTTTCATATAAAATTAAGTTTTTAAAAAAATGTGAACATAAGTAGCCTCAAAGAAAATTACCACCGCAAGAAAGAAAAATATGACAAACAACCTTTTTTTGGGAGTCTATTGGAAGATTAAGTCATGGGGGGGGGGGGGCTATTTAAATATTGTAAACTCCTTGATTTCTGCAAATTTATGGTCTCTGGTTTTCAAAGTACATATTAGAAATTATTTTAAGTTAAGTAAATTATAACCTGCCTGGATGCAATATTAGGTTTACCAAAACACCAATCAACTGCTATATGAAAGAAACATTGATGTCAAGAACAATTGATGACACATTAAGTGAAATAATATAATTGAAAAAAACCACTTTGATGATACATAGACACACACTTTGTTTGGGCATCATCTTATCTTAGATATACAGACGCTCCTTCTATGCAGAAGATAATTGCGTCCACAGACCATGAGAGATGATCTGTTGGCAAGTGATGCAGCGGTCACAAGCCACGGCTATAGGGGTTCCACGCATTACCCCAGCCGCCTAACTATTGTCTAGTTAGGTACCCATTCGGAGCTGGGTGACTCGGGGACTCCTCAGGCCCCGGGAACGAATCCTCACCTTCGTGTGGATTCGAACTCGTGACCATCGGTATGACAGTCGAGAGCGCTACCTCTCGACCACCACGTCCCACAACTGGATTTCACACAGCTGCTTGACTGTAAACAGAGATTATTTATAATTACAGGTAACTGACTTTTAGCAACACAATTTTCTACTATTTGGAAGGGAAAAAAAAGAAATGAGTTTTCATCATACAGGAGTTACTGTACTTACAAGTTTCATAGAGTTGTCACCCCTTTTCAAAGGAATACCATTGTACCATTCTGAAACAGCAAGCCCAGACTGAGCCAGCCAGACAAGGTAATATTGGCTCAGTCAAATGTAGGCTGAAAAACTGGATTGGAGGATTCTCAAGGGTTAGAACCAACAAATGTCATTTGAGAAGGATTAGAGGACTTTGATAGTAGGGTTCTCTGGCCTGATAAGTACAGGACAAAATGTGCCAAACTGGGCTGACAACACTGTTGAGTACGTGGACGAGCACTTTGGGAACAGAGACTGAATTTTAATCATACTGAGTGCAGCTGGAGATTTCAGTTTGCACAGGGTGTTTCCCTACATGTGAGCCTATAAATATATTTTATATGGCTCAGTCAACCTGGGTGGCTACAAATAGCCTTCTTATGGCAATGATAACAAAATCTAGATTTTTAAAGTATAGAAAATAATTAGAAGACCCCTGTTAAAAAATACCAGTGAAGAAAGTGAAAAAGTTGTATTTGTGGAGAGAGAAATAAAAAGGTGGCCAGCGTCTATAAAAAAGTTTGGATCCCCTCCCACATAGTCACATAGCAGTTTTTCCCCAAAATGTTCGACTCGCTGATCCCCGTTTTGATGTTCTGTCAGGATGGGCTCATTATGTTTTACTCGTTTTTAGTATCAGTGGTAGCAGCCACACAGACCCTGCCCTAGAGTTCTTACAGTGGTGCATGTTGTACAGCTACTTTGTGGAGCTCAGTTTAACATCTGGAGGTTCAAAAATGATATCTTAGGGGTTTACCAGATTTTGGCTCTGGCAAATCCGGAATCCGGTATTTTTACAAAAATTCATAAATCCAACCTAATCTATAGTTCGGCGCAAAATAAAATAATTTGAATCCGGTTAAATCCTAATCTATATTGACATGTACATTGCAACATTCACACACTGGTCCTAAATTACATTCAAAGGGATGGGTTACCATTAATTTATGTAAATATATAATTTTTTTAAAATTTGTTTTTTAAATACTAAATACATTACAGACTCTCTTTCCATATAGAAGATAATTGCGTTCAAAGTTATTTTATTAGAACACACAGACCATGCAGCCCTGTGAAGCAGCGTTCACATGCCATGGCATTCAAGGGGAGGGGGTTGTGTGTCACAATGCCCAGCCGCCTTTATTTACCCCAACTAATGGACCTCTTAGCTAAGGGAACAAATCCTTGCCTTAACAGGCACTTGAACCCACGACTCTGTATGCCAGCCGAGCACACATGCAGCTCAACCACCATATTGCTAAATAAGATATAGCCATCGCCTCTTGATTAACAGCTCTTGATTAACGAAAGTTTGAAATTTATTGATCCATTCTCAGGTCAATCAGACAGACAGGATAGATTAAATCAGAGATTAGAGCCTTAGGCAATAGACACATCCTGGACTGTACATCTTTGATGATTCATTGAAACATGTTGTTAATGGGCTTGACAAAAGGTTTTGGTTTAATCTAAAAATAGAAAGTTGTCTTCCCCAATATGTGCAAATATTTCTAGCAGCCAGCCAATTTTAGGGTCCTCTAGTATTAGGAATGGTCCATTAAATAAACCCCACATCCTTGACATCAAATAAGATCAAATGATGTTGACAAACAAGGAGTAGCCTGCCATTCAGGTTTTAAAAAAAAAATTTGGATTAAAAAATATGTTTTTAAATTAACTGTGTCCATCAAGTGTTAACATTTTTAAAAAAAATATGCTCAAAGCCAAGCCTTAAATGAAGGCTAAAGGGTTATTTAATGCCACACATACATTCCACAGGTTCAAATGGCACTTTAAAGCGATTATTCACCACATATTTAGCGGTGACAGGTACATATGAAAAATAATAATTCAGAGTGATCCATCTTCTTCCATTAAATTATTATACAAGTTTTCTTTTAAAGTGAATAAATACTTGATATTTTTGTACTCATGTTAATTAAGCTAAAAGTTTGCTCTTTTATTATTTAAAACGAAATGACTTTAATCAGATGATTATTTGTATGGGAGTAGTAGCACAAATAATTTCTTTTTATGTTTAATATGTTGACAAGAGTAGTTCAATTCTCTCCTGTTAAAAGATAGTATGGAGACATAAACTAGAACTAAAAAAGATTTAACGCACAACATAATTTTAAAACAAAAAGATTCAGAATTTTAAAAAGGGAATAGTTGAGAGTTTCTTAACAAGGTTTCAATCATAAAATTAACATGAACAAAGATTTCAGATGACACAAGAAAAACCAATTCTAAAGTTAAAGACAAAAACAAAATGACACAGAAACTTATCATGAAATCACTTGTATTGAGTAAAATCTTTACAAACATGAGTTTTATTTTAAGTAAATTTGTTACAATTACCCACTGTATAAGCTAATGTCACAAAATAGACATTTAACAAATTTCACGTCAAAAACATTTGACAGGGCATTAAATATAAATACAATGACAGTAGCAGAAACATTTTATCAAATAGAAATATAAAGACAAGAAGTTTCATACATGCTAGGGGTTTGGTTGCTCACAACAGAAAACACTCACACACACAACATAATGATGATAAGAAGTAACAAAGTGTTACCTTGAGTCATCCATGCCATGGATTTTGTGGTCACCGTGGCCATTGACGATA
Source organism: Radix auricularia (assembly GCA_002072015.1). NCBI lineage: Eukaryota > Metazoa > Mollusca > Gastropoda > Lymnaeidae > Radix > Radix auricularia. The sequence continues at coordinate 209,600 of MUZC01004818.1, read as the reverse complement.
AATGATTGTGACATCATGCCAGGGGCAGAGTACTCCCCATCCATCGGCGGCTCTATGCTGGAGCCCAAGGCAGAGTCGCTCATGAGTGACATGGGGAATTTGTTGGAGATTGCATCAGCAGGGGAGGAGTCTGACGAAGACTTGGATGCAGACATGGAGTAAGTTATATCACCAGAGTCCCTGCTGATGCCGTTGGTCACAGTGTGTCTTGACTCGAAAGACTTTGGTACTCCACTGACGTCGCCCCTGTGGATAGAAGTGTCTTCGTCCTTGTCTTCGTCATCTCTTCCCTGGTTAAAAATCTCCTTTGTGAAACCAGACTGATCCAAGATGACTGAGGACGTCATGGGGTCACTGGCGCTAGTGTCCTTGGGAGGTGAAAGGTCACCGGTGCTGGCAGACATACCCATACGGGCACCAACTTTGGTCTTCCCCAACAGGTTCTGCAAGAGGGGAGACTTAAATTTTGGCACCCCTGAAGGGGAGTCGCCACCTTTTTTCTCCACAAGCTGTTGGAGCAGCGGGGATTTGAACTTGGACTTGGTTTCAGACGTTGGCTCAGAGGAAAGGCCTTTGTCCTCGTTTCGAGATGGCGTTGATGCAGCACTGCTAGATAACCTCCCCTCGTTCTGTCGATCTCCATTTTCATCATGAGCTGTAGGGGCATCAAGGATGTCGCCTGATGATGCGCTTCGGATGAAGGATGACGTCATGACAGTTGAAGCTGACGATGTGTCATCATCTGTGTCCAGTATGAATGAAGTCGTCATGGCAGAACTTCCCAACTCAACAGCAGAGCCAACAGGTGGGGCAGGTCCTGACTCCCATTCGTTGGTAGCATCCTGAGCCACTGGCTTTTCATATTCATCGGGTGAATTCTGTGAGGAGCTGGCATGGCTAATGTTGGGAGAACTGCTCACTGACTTAATGGGGCTCTCCAACTTGACAGATGTCTCCATCTGGCTGTCTGGCTTCACACGTTTCATGATCATCTCCAGTTTCTAAGGAGTGAATAAAGAATCATATTCAATGTTGTGCCAGTAATAGGCCTCATGCTCATTTTTAAATTAGAGAACAGAAATAAACAGACAAAAATTACACTAAAATTTAGATATTTTGATATAGGAATTACTTGTTTTGTTTGTCTTTTAGCTATGAAGATGTAAAGAACAGCCTAAATTTATAAGAGGTTACATATTTTCAAAATTTAAGTAATTTTTAAAAAGCCTTTCATAAATCTTCCATGCTCAAAAACCCATTCCTCTCTACATTGTTAATTTTCTGGTTCCCTGGGTTGCTCTTGCCTTAAAAAACAACTTCTGTCAATTGGGATGACCTGCTAAAGTATTACCTTAATGTGAGCATGTAGGTTCCACTGAGATTCGGTTTGAAAATGTCCCAAATAACTTAAATTGAAGTAAATTTCAGGTAGTGTCCTTACAATACTTACAACTAATGTTTTTTTTAAAAAGTTAGTAATAATTTTAAACATCACCAAATGGTTTTATAGAAATTAAAAAGCCCAGAGAGTGAGTTTACGAGATTTAATTTTAAATAGAGGCAAGGCAATCAGGCTTAACAGGTATTTTTGAAGCCTCGATGTGAATGTTAAAGGTTTTTGTAATGGTTAAATGCTATTTTATTTTTTTATGTTTTCCCATGGGCTCTGTGCATCCCACCTCCCTACCTCCTTGACAGAGAATTTAGATGAGGACCTTTAATTTAATTGGCAGTTGTAAATATAACGGTTGATAGGAAACATAATTTTTGTGTTCGTAAAATTCACAAGGTCCAATACTCTAGAAAATATAACGTGTATGGCAGGAATACAACACAAAATTGATGGATCACAAACAGCCTACAGGGAGGATTAATATGAGAAAATTTTTACAAATTATTCCCCACCTTCTTTCTTGCTTGTCTTTCTTCTTCTTCTCTCCTGGATTTTTCCAGTTTTTCCTTCTCCATTTTCTCCGACTCTTCTTTGGCTTTTTTATCAGCTTCTTCTTTCTGTAACACAATGTGAATTGCCATTGAGTATTTTTTTAAAATAATAAACTCAATATTTGTCCCAAGAATGTTGCTGTAATGACAAGAAAATGAACCCTTCTGGTACTCGGAGTGTCTCCTTTATTTCAACCAATATTTTTCCCAGTGCCCAAGCGGGTCTATTCGCCGCATAGAGGGTTATCATAAATTTAAATACAAAAACAGGGATATGACAGTTTACCACAGTCTCTTGCAGAATATTTAACTGTTAGGGGAATAGTCAAATTTTATTTTGCTTTTAAATTATGAAAATCGACCAATAACTGATTTTTGTGTGTGCAGAACTGTTTTTGTTGTTTCCTAGCAACACTGTTAATGCGACTTGCACGCATTAGCTGAAAACTATTACTGTATATTCCAGCATATAAGATGATCCTCCTACTTTTTTGTTAAACATAGGTTTTAAGCTATTTTAACTATATATGACTCCTCCTCTTTCAATACACTAAGTTGGAACTGACATATTTCTTTCTTTTTGCTAGTGGAGACATGATGGGGTCTTGACTGTAAGCCATTTGTGTACTGTGTGTATAACATACTCGTGCCGTACTGTATGAATATGTAAAAAAATGATAAAACGATACTCTGCATATAAGGTGACCCTGGACTTTTTAGAAAATTATTAGGGTTTAAAAGGTAGTCTTATTTGGCGGAATATACAGTATATTTTTTTTATCGCATTTAACTTTAAAAAAAATAAATATTTTTATTAAAAATTAATTACATTTTTATATTATTGTCTTGTTTCATTGACTTCACTTTCATAAATAACAGCTTCAAGTTTTTCTTATACATCTTTGTTTCTAAAATCTATTTTTAGAATCAATTCTATCCTTGTTTAATTAATGCTTTGAACGTTTAATTTGACAAAGCGTGGTAATGTGTGTCTAGTCTCTATTACCAAAGCATGGTAAAGCGCGCCTTGTTAGAACTCTCCTTAGAACCGAAATTACAGAAAATAAAAACTCTTCAGCGTGTGAAAAAAGATGTATACGACTTCCGCAATGGCGGCCGTTTTGCAAGTGTTATCGCTCGATTTGCGAAGTTTTTTGGTAGTTTTTACGTTTTTTTTTTTGAAGATGCGAATTTGCTATACTTTATTATAAAAATAATAGTATTTAACTACAGGTGAAATTAGTATTAAACTCAAGACGGTCATTTAGATACGTAAAATAACCATTCTTAAGGCAGAAGTTTAACAAAAACCTTTAAAGGTTAATGCAAGAAAAAATTATGTTAAAATCCTTATTTTTCTTCATGCCTTTAACAATTGCTTAGAACAAAAAATTTTACAAAATAATTTGCTAACCTATCAAAATTTGACTCTCCAAAAATGTCTTGGCCAGGGGGGATAATTAGCAAGATAATATTTGGTACTGAGAGTATGTATTCCAGAAAAGTAGGTCAGTACCAGAAGGGTTAAAAAATAAAATAAATAACAAATCATGGCTATACAATAATGACCATTTTTATCGTTGTAAGTAATAAATTACTTAAAAAACTTACAGCCTTTTTCTCTTGTTCCTGTCGTTCAAGCTCTTCTTTTTTCCTCTTTTCTTCTGCCTCTATCGCTCTCTGCAATCTCTCTTCTTCTGCTTGACGTGCCTCAGCAGCCTGGCGCATGGCCTCTTCCTCCAGTTTTCTTTGTTCCTCCTCTTCCTTTCTCTGCCTTTCCTGCTCAGCAAGCCTAGTGTTGAACAGAACATAATTTGTTATATAAACATTTTACCATTGTGGAAGATTCAACCTCAACTCAAATGTTTTTTTTTACCTACTAAACATTTGCTTTTAAATTAAGAAATCGACCAATAACTGATTTAGATGAGCTATAAATAAACCATTGCCAAGCTAATACTGAATGAATTCATGAAAAACTCACCAAGCTTCTTCCTGCCTTCTTCTTTCTTCCTCTGCCTCCTTCTCAGCCTTCTCCCTGGCCTGTCTCCTCTTCTCGGCCAAACGTGCTTTATACTCTTCTGCAGTGATGTCTTGACCAGGAGCAGTTGCTGGACGTGGGGCACCATCATCGGCAGCAACAGCTGCTGCTTGTACGGTGCCTTGGCCGCTGGCTTGTACGGTTGGGGTGTGTGTAGGGGTAGAGGTGGCAGATGCAGGGGGTGTGACTCTAGGCATGGACACTGCAGCTTTATCTCCACCTTTTCTTCCGGGTGATACGCTTCTTCCTGCTGGTGGATGGTGTGCTGGAGCTGGTGGATGTGATGGAGCCGGCGGATGTGATGGAGCCGGTGGATGTGCTGGAGTCGGTGGCCCAGATGTAGAGCTACGTGAAGTTTCTTTTGCTGGGGGGTGTTTTTCCTTGCTGTGCGTTGGTCTGTCACGAATTGAGGATCGCTGTAAGGCAAGCCACATTTGAGTTTAAGAAATATTCAACAAAGTGAATATAATTAACCTATGAAAATACACATAAAATCAAATCAACATGAAGCACACATAAAAAGTAAATCAACTTCAGCATATACCATTAATTAAATCTACAGTTATGGCGTGAGAAGAAATAATCTGTTAAAAATTTACATGTTAATTAAAAATAAAATTCTCATTTAAATCTCGATTTTAAAAAATAGCTATAAAATAAAAAAAGATTGAAAAGTTTAAAAACACTTTAAGTCACTTTAAACAGTTTATATATATTATATAACCCACAAAATATAAATATGTATAAACTGTATAAAAGCTTATATAAAATAGGATTCCATACTTAAAATGATAATGTAAATTAATGAGAATTTAAGGCACTGAGAATTATCTACATTTCTAGTCCTAGCTATCAGTTTATATTTTATGTATCTGAATCTAATCCAAAGAGGCATTGTAAAAATTAAAATAACATATTATAGTTTCAATAAGTTATTAGGATATAAATAAATGGTAAGTTTCAGAAGAGAACCTTTTATACTAAAAAGGAGAGAGTAATATATATATGTTGTTTTTTGTTGTTTTTTTAATTTAAAAAATATGTTTTATTTTTCTCACTCTTAGATGAATAGCAGCATGAGTGTGTGAAGTGAAAGTTTAAATGCAAATAAAATGTTTTTTAAGTTAGCTTTACACTAAGAAGTGCCACTCAAAAGATAAAATGAATTCCTGAATGATGAGGTTGTCCCACTTAAAGTCACAATCCCTCTTGCCAAGACTCAATACCTAATATTCCGAAATTTATTTTATAGTAACATTTTATGCAATCATTTAAACAAAATTTGTTAAGCAATGCTCATTATAATAAAGATATATGTACTAGATAAATGTACCTTAAGTAGATATGTACCATAAAGCTAGCAATATACACAAAAGCATTATGCATAATGAACATTTAAGCCTGTACACCAAATAAGCATCATGCAAACAGTTAATGACAAAACAGAAAAGGAAGAAATGTGGTTAAGGGTGGATAGGAAACAATTACAGAATTTTTCAATTTTTTTTAAAGCAGGTAAATTATAAAGATTTCAGCCTTTGTAAGTTGGGGTTAGGCATTATCAGACCAAATGACTTTATTATCACACAACAAACATAGAAGACACATTGAAATCCAAATGAAGTAGATTGGAAATAAATAGAAATGTCTATTTCTGAGGTAGAAAAACAAACATTTTCAGTTTACAAGCTATGAAAATACAAATGGAAATTTGTTGATGAAAATATTGAGATCTTACTTAACATATACATTCAATCAAACTTTAACAGCAGGTACTTAAGAGATTTTTGACCACATATTTGAGGCTGATAACTAGGGACCAACCAGAAATCGCTCCGGACATTCGCCCCGGCCGAATATCGAGTTTTTCGGAACTATTCACCTAGGCATTTGTTCCTTATTATAGAAATTAATAATTTGAAATTATAAAGTTAATAAACTAATTTTTTACCGTAATTTTGTGTTTGCGACTAGTACAACACTGCCATATTTACTTTTAAAAATTAAACTGTTCCAACATTGGATAAAATAAATTCAAAGTCAAGTAAATATATTAACTAAAATTAGCAGCGACTAACAGTTACAAAGTAAGTAAGTAAAATATTAAAAAGAGAAACCAAATTTACATGTAATATGTAATGCATTTATTAAATAAAACTATAATAAATTAAAAATTCATTCTTCTGACCATAATATCATTGCATAAAGAGTGTAGACGGTGGTAAAGTAAACAATAAAAAATACAGTCAATAATAATTTAATAAACCAAATTGAATGCCTGAAATTAAATTGTATTGGTAGAAAATGTGAAAGCTAAATAAATACAAGATGGTTATGGTTTTTGGAAATAAAGCAACCGCTAATTGTTTTCAAAACAGAAATTAATTCAGAATTCTAATTTTCGTTTAACAACCTTAGTACTCGGATTCGAACCAAGATCCGTCAAATAGTACATCTAACTAATCGGATTTGATACCAGGTAGAAAATGTCTACCCGGTTGGTCGCTAATGATAACATTTACCTAAGAAATAGAGCAATAATACTTTTCTAATTTTTTGTCACAAGTAATTCTGTAACTTTTGATTAAGTTATGGCCATATATATATATAGATTCGCACTATTCAACATATTTATGTTAGTACAAGTACATTAACTAGTTTACATCTGCATAATATATATTGCTATGGTTACAGGAATAAACTTATATGACGCATGGTTATTAACAAAAGAACTCTAACGAGAAGGTATTTAGTTACAGGTAAAGAGTTGGTGATATCAAGAGTTATGACTACTACCAAGGGCTGATGCGGATGCTAAGCAACTGACAGCCCTTGGAGCGTATATGAGATGGACCTCGACACCATAGCCTATTTCATAAGCAGTATGCCAGATATACTTTGCATATCATGCATTGTTTTTTTAATCTGCTACATAAACTAAGAATAAATTAGGCATTCTAATTTAAGATGTGTATGCAAAAAAACAAATTTTAAAATTTTTTAAAAATAATTCATTAGATTTTTTCCCCAAATGTATTTGAGGTTGTCAAATATTTTGGTCATCATGCCTTTCTTTAGCCATTGGGTGAGTGAAATTGTTAAAAACAAAGCTAGGAAGGAGTTCATTAGAGCACAACTGACTTTTTAAAATGCACCTTTCAATTTTTATTAGATTTTTAAAAATTGGTTTAACAATTAAATAAAAAGGAAATTTCAGGCTTCAAATTGTGGGGTGTTAACTTTAATACTGGAATGTAAATAATAATTGTTGAATTAGTAAAGAATAGCTTACTACAACAGGCTATTGGTGTCTCAGGAATCCTAGTAAATTATAAGGTTGAGTGATATAAATTGTGCCCTGTGTAGAAACTAGAGAGAAAGCAGAATCCACAGGAAGTTGGAGATTTTTTTTAATGCAAATTATAAGTTTGATTAACGCAAAAATATCATTTACTTAACAAAATTATATGGTTCAAGTGATGGGCTATTAATAAGCCAATGATTAAAAAAATTGGTGGCTTTTTTAATAAATTTTTACATTTTTGTTTTGGATCCTGTGTAATACATGATTGACACTTTTAAAAATTGCCCTTTAAATGATGTGATATCTGGACCAATAATTAAATTGCAGCAATAATATTCTAATTCTATAGCCATATTTTTTCTGAAATAGAGAACTTTTACTAACACTAAATATTATAAAAATAATATTGCACGATACGTGTGCCTAGAGCTTCAGGGCTATCTGCAGTTAACGGATAAATAACTACTTCCTGTGAACCTTGCAGAGATAGAAATAGCATTTTTTTAAATTGAAGTCTATAGCAAACCTTTTTCAATCCAGAAAGATTGGGTGTAGAGTAGGCTTTCCTTGGTGAAAGCTGTTGACAAAGGCGCAGGTGAGCCAAGGTGCAACAATAGCATAACAAAAAATAACACAAAAAAACTCAAAGAGATTTGCAATAGTTATCCAATCCCCCAGGACCATTAAATTTTTTTTTAAAGTAGCAACTAGAGGCCAACTGAATTTGGTTTGAGTTGCAAAAGTTGCTATTGTACCAAGTACCAATTATGGTGAGGTTTCGGTTTTGACCACAACATAATTTTTTGTAGTTGTCAAATATAGATTTAAGCTGAAAGTTATTAAGGATTATGTTCATAAAACAAAAAATCATTTTCCCTCTGCCTCTTTTCGTCATGGTAAAACTGAGACTAATCATTTACTTAAAGTGTTTTATCGGCACAACAAGGGTGGTAACATTTCAATTTTGTTATAAAAATACATAAAATTTTTAAAAATAAATGTACCATTAATTCACAAAATTCTTTTTTGATTTAATCCTCTCGCTCATAAATGCTATTATATATGGTAGTTGATAGTATTGTTGGGGGGGGGGGGATCTTAAGGAATGTTAGCATTAGAATTTTTAATTTTGTTAAGAATTTTTAAAAATTAAGAAATTGGTCTGAGCAAATAACTATTACTGAAAGTTGGAGTTCATAACTATTTATTCTAGATTAAAAGGAAAGATCACTAACTAATGATTTGAATAGGGTAACATTGCTCATTTTATCCTCCTCCTCCTTCTTTTTCTTTTTTTTTTTTTTTTGTATTAGTGTTTTTGAATCTCAGGAAAAGTTTATTGCACACTTTCTTTTTAGTGTCAACTAAAAGTCTGTCTCAAGATTTTGGTTTATACTAGGGCTGCGGAAATTAACTATTAATTTCTCAATTAATCGGCAAATTTTTTATCAATTAAAATTATTTTAATCAATAAAATAGCGATTAAAATTTAAGATTTAAAAAAAAAAATTCTATTTATTATTAAATAATTAATTATTAATAACTATTATAATAATAAACACTGGGGATAAAAAGATGATCTTTATGTTTTTGTTAATCATCGATCATATTTCTAAACAGCTGTATTACTTTTATATTTTTTAATTAATTAGAAATTGGATCTAAGTGCATAAACTTTAATGTGTCATTTTAATTGCAACTATGTTTT
>MUZC01004818.1:160554-199726 GCA_002072015.1 Radix auricularia | reverse complement strand
TTTTTTTTAACACAACAGCATTGCCGTTATTTGTTTGATGAAGCTATCGGCATGCTATAAAATTGTACATACATGTTTGCTAACAACAAAAGGTATATGTGCACCAACTGACAGCAGAAATTTACAAATTTAAAATAAAAACCAACGTCGATTATCGATAAAACCAGAAGCAACGCAGCGCTGAGAGCAAAACGCAAGTGGGCTGTGACGTCACCAACAGACCCTGGTGAGGCAGAAACTTGGTCCCTTCCCTTGGTTATAAAAAAATCATAGCTAACATTTTCAAAAGCTGGCGATTGGTCATGGGGATCGAGATAAACAATGTTAAGTGGCAAATTTGACCCTTTTTGTGCTCGTGTTATGAGGTTTCGCGACTTAAAAAAATCGAATTAAACGACGAGAAAATGCTAAGACAAAGAGAGAATTTGGCGGTTCCAATAAAAAACGTCGACATAATAGGGTGGTCGAGCTAACCGAGCTCGAGGTAAGTGGGTTTGACTGTATTGTTATTTTTTTAAAATGTCTTTAAAACAGGGGAAATAACTCAATAAAAAATGTTAATTGTCTGTTTTTGTAACTTCTTTTGAAATTTTTAGTTTATTCTGTCAAAAATCTTGATGTTTAGCTTTTCATCATAATTATCGATTAATTAATCGGTAATTTTTGAAAAGGTAACGATTAAATATAAATTAATTGATAACAGCTCTAGTTTATACCCAAAAAAAAAAAATGTTCAGAGTTTGGTTTGAATTTGAAATTACCCGTGGTAAATAAAAAAAATTAGTGTAGAAGATCCCTTGGTTTTTTAAAGAGAAAAAACAAACTATTTAAAATTCTAAGTCCACTTTCTTCCACATATGATTTATATATTTGTTGGAAATAATATTTTATTACCAAACTGACAATAAGAAAATGATTAATGTACACTGAGTCATTTTTAAACAGTTATGGTATGGTGGGGGGGTGGGAGGCTTTGTGTAGGGTAAGTAGAAAACCAATCCTATCCAGACCAAAAATAGTTTTTACAAAAAAAAATATTTATTTAGCATAGAATAAAATAAATATAATGTGTGTTGTTAGTGAAACAAATTAAAAAATATCTTTAAAAAAAAACAACTACAAATACTATTGTTGCAACCACATTGAAAGCTAAATCTATTTTATGCCATTCACACAATGCATTGCAGACGCAGATTGCAGGGAAGAAAGGAAAATAAAATATTGCAGCAATGCAGCAGCCATTGTCACACAAATCAGCTGATTTATATGATCTCAAAATGCAGGTGTTTGAGAATAACGTCATAAAAACAAAGCTAACAGTAGCAAAAAATATAATTCACTATTCAGGTGAGAAAATAAAATCTAAAACTACAACAAACAGATATGATGGTCACACTGGAAGAACTCATTGAAACACTGGAAGTTTATCTCAAATAATAGAGCATTTAGAAATGGTGAACAAAAGTCAATAATATATTTTTAAAAATAAAAGATGCACTCGCTGGACAGGAAAACATGCCTTCAAAAAATCTAGCATATATGGAAATGCATAACAGTAAGGGGCATGATACTGAATATTCAGTAGACATTCCAAAAAAAAAAAAAGAAAGTCGAATTGATAGCAAATTTTGGACGTTAATCTTGTTTCAGTCCTAGTACATCCCATTTAATGAAATGTTTATAATACTCATTCAAGCATAAAGTCTGAAGCTTCATTCTTATTAAAGATGTTTCAAAAAGCATTTTTAGGGACTGGCCCACACCATTCAAGGATCAAAATTTTTAATTCAAATTGCCACTGGAAGAGGTTCTCAAACAATGAAATTGATAACCGGGATAAGTCCAGTAAAAGTCTCAAATTCAGCAATTTTCCTTTTTCCTAAAAACTACAAATGTTTTTAAGCTAAATAACCCACTAAAATAACAGTTGTCTGAATCAATGGAAATAACTTTTTAAAAGAGATGTTTTGTGATTAAACCATCTTCTCCTTAATTAACAATTAATTAATTAAAATTTGAAAACCACTTCACAGTAACCAAAATGACATTTGCCTTTGTTTAGGGAAAAAAAAATCAAACTAGTAATAACCTCAGGTTCAACCACTCCATCCTGGTCCCCATCTTCATCACCAGCAAACTGAACCTGAAAATGGCCAGATAATATTACCATCTTTTTAAGCACTTTCAGTCTAATGACTGAGCATTTTCATTGTTAATCTCAGGGTCAAGAACTTGGTCATGCCAGCTGAGACACAGCAGACATGTAAAGTAGTAAAACCACACACTTGAGATACACGTTTAGACTAATCAAAATTTTAATGCTGAACATAGTTCATTTTGATTTTTTTTTTTAAAATTCAGATCTAAAAACAAATACCTTTTTACATTAAAAAAAGTTTATAGCCCATTTTCTCCCTAAAAGATTTAATTTTTAAACAGAGAACGGTTTAATAACTGCATAAAAGCACATTGGAAACTAGGAGGTGACACATGTACTGGTAAACAACAGATCTAACACTCCATAGCAATAGGTAATACTGCAGCAAACTTTGACTGGGAAGCAGATAGATCGCCCTTAATGGTTTGTCTAATCTTAGTTTGTGTCCTTATCCCAATTCAAGCCTTTACTTGAAAATACTTTTAAGTGTTTGTACTTGAACAGAAAACATGTTTTCAAGTCAGATGAATCAATTCATTTATTTATTTTAGTTGGTAATTTAAATAAATCAATGAAAAGGGGAAACAAAGCAATATGAATTGTTTCATCGTCATTCGGACTTAAAAAAAATTTATAAACTCACCCGAATAGCTGGAGATTCTTTTTTACTCGGCACATCCTTTGGTGAGTGGTCTGCATCTTTCTTACTGTACTTGGGTGTTGCCAGGCGGTCAAAGAAGGACAGCGACACCCGGGATTTTTTATCTTTCTTTTCTGGACTCTCTTTATCTCCATCTTTGTCAGAGTCTCTCTCTTCACCTTGATCCTCTTTGTGTCCAGGCTTTTGGGCCTTCTCAGATTGATTCTCTTTATCTTTGGCAGCCTTTTCGTCTTTCCTGGGTGTACGGGTCTTGGAACGATCTGAATAGTTTTTAAATTTCATTTAATAGATCTTTTGTTCTAATGGCTAAGTAGAAAAGAAATAGAAAATTTTTTACAAGTACAGCTAAGACAGTGAAAAAGTGAGTTCTGTAATAAATTTTCTCAAATATTTCTGTGTATTGTTGTCATAAATTTTGATATGTTAATAATAAAATAATTGCTTCTGTAAAAAAAACTAATTAGCTTTTTTGTGCAAGAATTGAATTGAATTTTAAATAGTTACAAAGCATCTTTTCCGAATTAAATCTATTTAAAAAATTTCAGTTCTATATATATCATTTAAAAATCCAATTTAAAACAAACTAATCATGCCATCTCTATTTCAATATAAAATTACCCCATTCCAACATGAGCGTAAAATAAATATATTTCAAATCAAAAGATTTAATACTACAGAAAGTAGTTTAAGGAAAACATAAAACTAAGTCTAATAAATATGCTCAGTTATGTATTTTCTGGTCTTAAAATATTCACTATCTGGATCATTAAAATTGTATTTTTCTTTGAAAATGTTAGTGATTTTAGAGCTATAAGATATATTAACTATTTAAGCTAGCATCTACAGCAATTAACAGCATAAAACCCAAAGCCACACTAAATGATAGCAATGGAATAGCTAATACAAATAATAAGCAGGAAGTAATATATATATAAATATATATATTTATAAAATTTCAAATTTATTTATAATTAAACGTCATTTTTCCGTAGAAAAAAAATATTTCAGGATCTTGCATAACAATGATATTGAGTTTTCAACTAGATTTTGTTCCAAAAAAAAAACAACAGTATCACACCTGAATCTGATTTTTAAAGGAGTTATGTCAATAAAAAAAGTCAATTTAATAAGCACATGACTATATAGTAGAGTCATAATATTCTTAAAGCTATTTAAGTTCAATCAGAACTTTGGACTAGAAAAGAGCCATAGTTAATAAAATGTGATTTCTTGGAATTAATTAGTCTTCATATTCTGGCAAATGAAAGGAAACACATGAATACTGCCTTGGATTTAATATTTTTTTAAAAACAAAAAGCATTTTATTGATGCTAAAACTTGGTTTAAAAAGCAGTTTGGAATAGCATTTCTAATTTATCTTGCTGATTTCAATTAACAAACAACACAGTAAGTGGGCTGAGAAAAAAAGCCAGTAAGTTAGAATAAACCCTAGAAAGAATTCAATGTAAACTTTTTAGCTGGACCAGTTAATATATAAACATGACTATTGGGCAAGACAAACTTCTAATGGAAATTCTTTGTATTTTTCAAAACATTTCATCAGTATAAATTGGCCCTACTGTTAAACAGTTTGTGTAATGAATTTACAGCATATTATTGAAGTTAAAAATGTTTACATTTCTCAGAATTTATCCCTTGCTTTATGACACTAATGATACTTATATAGAAATTTAAACAAAAAAAAAAGCACAAATCCCAGTAGAAATCTCTTGCTGTTCAAAAGCATGCATTTCATTTAATAAATTCAAGCAAGAAGAGAAGAGCCCACTGTAAAAGTTTTAATTGCTATCATTAAAAAATTCATTCTAATTTTTTTTTAAACCTGCCTCCCCACCCAAAAAAAACAACACATTAATATACAAAAATACAAACCAAGTGAGACTAGTTTTAAAACTGTGAACACTTAAGAAACATGATTGAAAAGTTTGAGAAAGCAACCTGGAGTTGGACCGAGAACTGTACCTCTCCCAGTGCGGTCTGAGCTTTTGCTGCGGGGACTCTTTGCTGGCTCCCCGCCTACAAAACTAGGCATTGAGGAGGCCACACTTGCTGGGCGCTGCTTCCGAGCCACTTTGTTCTCTCTCATCCTGACGGGACTTGGCATACTTGCTGTCATTGATGCCCTGTTTAAGGGGGTGCCGGTGGTACTGCTGGAGGACGAGGCGGCCGCGGCTCGCTGGTAGCCTGCCACAATGGCCGTTACAGATGTGTGGGGCCCTAGAAGAGACCTTCGTCCATCTCGTAACGTGTTTAGGCCTTTTTTTGTTGTTTTTTTTCAAAAAGGGCACGCAAAACGCAACATACCCCAGAGCAGGTGGTAGGTTGTGAATTGTTGACATCAGTTTTTTATTTTTGGGGAAGGGATTGTGATAAGTTTGAGGAAATTTGGAAACAGGAGTTGGATAAAAAAAATTGAAATAATATTTGATTATAAAAGTAGTAAATTTTCTGTTAACTATACATCTTCCACCACCAAGGCCTGAGCCATTATAGTGCTTGGGCCTAAGCTACTGTGTTATTATTTGAAAACACTTAAACATGTTTCATATATGATTGATACAGTTTATAACACAAACACATTAGAGAAAATTACTGTCACTAATGTTAGAACAGATGATTGTATTGATAATAATGTCAAAGTAAGTAAAGGAATTTTTGGTTAAGCTAAGATTATAGTTTTAAGGAATACATTTACAAGAAGAGAATGATTTTTTTTATTAAAAAAAAAAAAGACTATTTTAATTTTACTATTGGTTAAAGATTAATGTTCAAGTAAGGACTACATCAGTGAATCATTGTGTAAACAGGTTAATGTGCGTTTGTGTAATTAGTTCCGTTTTAACTTCCAACCAACAGTAGTAGGAGTAGGTGACACACAATATTCCCTAAAGACCGAATCAAACAAAACTATGGTATATCTGTGACAGGGACTTGGAATTAAAACTTTTAGCTGCTTTTTTTGGGGTAGGTTAGGTAGAGGACAGGATAGGGTAGATAACAGAGATGTGTAAAGAATCCCAAGTTGCATCCTACATTAAACAAGTTCCCATGCATGGCATGCCAAGCAATTTAATTAGCAAATGATATTTTGAATAATACAATTATGACATACTGCTAATGAAAGAGAAAAATTTGTAAATTGTGTTTTTATATTTCCTACAGGGTCAGAGATCTAAGGAAGCTTACATACAGTTCATTTGTTCATTAAAGGATGATTTTTCTAACTAAGGTAATTTTGCTTAAGATACTAAATACAAATTAACTTGAGATAACAGATGAAATTTAATTGAATTGAGATTCATTTATATTACAGCTTTATTAAAACTGTACTGATAAAAGATTCACATTAAAATGGTTTAAATTTCAAGGGTAATGGTTACATAAGACTTGGCACAACAATAATGATTATAATTCAAATTGAGAAACTGAAGCAACAGTACATCTAATATATACAAGAGAACACCATAACAATAAATGCCTCCATATTGGAATCCCCTTCTCATCATTCTTTATTAGTATCTGGGTGTATTTTAATGAAATATTCAGTTTAAACAATTATTTTTTCTTTTATCATGTATTTAAGTCACCACAATCAATACTTGTTCACCGTACTTGATAAAAATGTTATGTAGAAGGGAATCCACAACTTTTTTCTGGGTACTATTTATATGTACCATTATTGGTGTTAGAGCAAAGAAAAATGGTGCATTCTTACCCAATACAGAATCAGGTCTAGAAGCAGGCAACAAAACACTCATGGAGGAAAAGTCTGGACTGCGTTTGTGGTACAGTACACTTGTTGACACAGAAAGTTGCTTGGGTGTACCAGGGCCTTCACCAAACATTCCTACACACCCAAAACAAAATAGTCGCAGTGGTGTGGTAGCACAGATGCAGGGAGGGAACCAGGCGTGAATAAATTTAAAAAATAAGCAACAAAAAAAAAACAAACAAAAAAAAAGCATGCAACATAAATACAAAATAAATTTCAAGAAAATGTAAGTTGGCTAAATTCAATTACGAGTTACTGTGAGAGGGGGCAGCAAAATGCATTTCAATGTGATTCTATAATAGATAAATAAAGAAACAAAATATGTTAAGGCTTGAAAGTAAAGAGCAAATTAAACAGCCTAAACATATCTTTTTCCACTATTTACTTACTTCACGCAGGTTTAAGTACATATTTCTTTATGTTCCTGTTCAAATTGGAACTGCAGCAACCACAAATAGATATTTCCATGAGGCATTAAACTAATCTACTAAACATTTTTTTAAAAACACATTTTTAAAACAAAGAAATATTTTGGATACTATAATATAGCCAAGAAATTATTTATAGTATTCATTTTCCTTTCTGAAGAAGATATGAATTTATGAACAAAATTTGCTTCATACACCCAATTAAAACAGTAAAGTAAAAAATATGTACTTCCAAAAGTCAATGGCAAAAAATTTGAGCACAACTTTAAATGCTTAGAAGAACAACACAGAGGTTACAACATTTAAAATGTCTACGTCCCACAAAAGGACATGGCACTACACACCAAATGACAAGCCGACATCTGGTGTTATGACAAAAAAAGAGGGACCATCTTACCACGGTACAGTTTTATTTTGGGAGGAAGAGGAAGAAAGAGAGGAATAAAAATCAATGCACAAAATGCACATAGGAAAAAATAATAATTCTTTTTGCATGAGAAACAAGATACCAACAGTGTGATGACGTGAAAACTGAGATAAATATGATGAAATGAGATGACAGATATATTTAATTATTACTAAAATTAAATTTAACATTCATTCACCTGAGACCATCTGCCAGATTATGAGGGTTGGGTACTGTTTGGGGGGTGGGGTGGGGGGTGGCGCCTTAATCCCTTATCCCAAGTTATGAGCAAAATTGCCATTTAAAAAAAAAAATTATTTTGGGTACGATTTTTAAAATTAATTATTGTATCATCTTCTAGTTCAAAACAACACTCATCAAATAAGTAATTGCTAACTGCATATATTCCAACAACTGTTAAATAAGAACTATTCTATTTCCATGTTTTACTTGTGTGCAAACACAAAGGAACATACATGTACAATATGCAATAGCTGCCAAGCAGCTTATTTTAAAAGATCACAAACCGGGCATTGTTGTGGGTTAGTAGAACATAGGATATATGCTGGTAAATGTATGTTAAAAATAAACAACTTAGCTATAGAGGACTACAAGGCAAAATTTAATTAGGTGGTTAATGTTGTTGTTGTTTTTTTGGTGAACCCCCAATTTTTTGGTACTTTTATATTTACAGTTTCTAACAATGAGCTATCTAAAATCTGCATGCAGAGTAAGAAATAAACTGATAGCCTGTTATTAGATTATTGTGGAAATTGTTGCTAGACTATAATGATCATTATGAGTTGCTACAATATGTTAGAGGTAATGTGAGATAATGAAGACAAACTTTAAGAGATTAATAAACTGAAGTAATATTTTATAGGTTAGTGATTATACATAGTGATATTATAGCTCACTGTTAGATTAATTTTTTTCTTTAAAGTAATGCTTGTATATAATATAGCAAAATGTTATTTCCTTGTTCACAAGAATTCTACAGAAAATATCTAGGCTAGTTTAAGCATAGTTACAGGCATGGGTAATATTAGCTTACCTATATAAATGTCATTATATGTATATTTTTTAAACCTAACAAACAAAAAATAATAATGTAAAAATATTTTTTAATTTCTGAGTTTGAAAGACACTTTAAAGATTAGATTGTGGAACCAAACATAAGTTTAAAAAGTTTACTTTTAGGTTGTAGGGATTGATTTCATTAGTACACATCTTTCTGTGTCGTTAAAAATTTTTAATATTTGTCCCTATGACATGCTAAGTTAGTGTACTTTTAAATTTAAAAAACATTGAGGAGAAAAATCTAAAGAAAGAGGTGGTATTTATTAATTTTTTTTCTGTAATACTTTGGAAGCTAGAATTTCCACTCCATGGACACTTTTATAACGCTGATGATCTTCATTAAATTTTAGGAAAATATTTTGAGTTTATTTGAAGATCATAACAATGATTGAGGCAGATACTACTATGAAAAAAAGTTTTAACATAAACACTAATTTAGGGCCATCTTAATGTAAGTGCAGTTCTTGGTTTGAACAAAGATATGTTGTTATTTTCCTAGCTTCTGAATCTGAATAAAGAAAGAATATTTCCTGGCTTTATGAGAAAAGTGTAAGAATCAGTACATCATCCTTATTTAAGGCATCTTGCGTCTGATTACTTTAACAGTGCATGTTTGAAAAAATAAGTTGCCTAGCTAATTTGGTAAATATACCCCCATCAAATTTCAAACAAGTATCTGTAATAGATGAGCAATGAAAGGCTTTAATTGACTACTAGTAGACTTGAATGAAAGGTAAATACTTTTCCTGTCACCCACTCTTTAGACAGTTTCTTTTTACAAAATGAAATGTTCAAGGTACCACTCTTCCCTCTATAAATAAATATAAATAACCTAAACACTCTCACATAATACATA
This sequence comes from Radix auricularia, assembly GCA_002072015.1. Classification (NCBI taxonomy): domain Eukaryota; kingdom Metazoa; phylum Mollusca; class Gastropoda; family Lymnaeidae; genus Radix; species Radix auricularia. The sequence goes on along the minus strand of MUZC01004818.1, from coordinate 190,344 downwards.
CTTTAAGGTCAAATTAGCCCATTTCTTTGAGAGGGGGGGGGTGAGAGTAATTGTATATCTTTATTTTTTTTTTAAAAAAAGGGGTCGGGGGAGGGTTAAAAATATAAAAATCATGTTATTTATTGAAGTTGAGTGAAAAGTTTTTAGGGGAGTTAACAGTTATTTGTTCAATATGGATCTTGAATGTGTGATCCGGGACGCTTTGCTCCATTTTTGTGAACTTATGAGACAGTGCATGCTACAAAATGAAGCAAAGTGAGTACAGATAACATGAACATCAACAGCTGACCCAAGCATGCATGCTAGTGGATATGCCAAGCAGATATGGGACAAGTATCATCAGAACACTGTGGCATAGATATGGTCAAAGCCTGGCAGAAAGTTTTATCCATCCTGTCTGTGCATCTACAGCAAAAGGTATGCCTTAATCATGAGATTCTTACAATCTCCTGAAGCACATGATTTATGCTAGAGGAATTAATTTTCTGGGGCAGCTAAAATATAATTGTGCGTACACCTACTACCTATAAGTACCTACATGTGGAGGACAGACAAGACAAGGACAGCTATGATTCTTAATTTTTTTAAGTGGTGGATGGAGAAAATTTGAAGACCTAGTAACAATATACCAAACTATTCCGCATGCTGTAAGGATAAAGCTGTTCTTGTATCCAAAATGTGTTTGACTAATGTAATAAGGATATACCTGGTGAAATTAAAAAGATAAAAATTCTAATGGTTTATTCAACACAGAAATGTATTATGACTACCACTGCCTTATTGGTGGAGTAAGTGTATTATTTTATATGCGATAGACCCAGACAATGGTGGTGGAGTGCTACGTTAGCCAGGTCTGATGAGCTAGTACTGGCACTGCATCAACATTTAATAGTGGCTTTAATAAAACATTTGGAGATTTTTTTGTTTTTAAAGTAATGTTTTATTTTTTAACAAAAGAAAATGGTGGGGTTCCCTTCCCCATTCAATAAGCATGCAAAAAAATATTTATTTGGAAATCTTTATTTTAATTACTTAAACTTAATAAAAAAATTTATTTTAAACAATTTAGTGTAAAGCATGCTTAGAGTAACATCAACCTAACTTTTATTAAGAATTTGATAAATTTTTATAGATAACTATTCAGATTACATTTTATAATTTTTAATGGATTTTTCAATTAGCTGTATAAAAAAAATTTTAATTTGAGCATCAGGTGCCGTGAGAAATTTTGGCTAATATTTAAGTAAAGAAGATCACATGAAATCCAGGGGCTCACAACAGCTTATTATAGTTATCAAAAATGTTATTTAACCCTCTCTCATTTTTCTTTCTGATATTAAATGCTTCACCCTAATTTGCGAGAGAGGGAAAAAAAATATGGTGGCCCCTGATGCACGAAATGGGTCAAGTTTCATGATGACCAAAGCTGTGTCACACACCAAAGGGCCAATCTATGCACTCACAAGGCAGGAGTTGGTCCTTCCCTGTAACAAAGCTTTTGTCAAGCTGTTGAAAGTTGAGCCAGTTAAAGTAAGTAGACACCAGATGCCAAGTTCTTTTGAGAACAATTAAGAGATCAAACAAACTTCTTTTGACTTAAGTTATGAGATGGAGAGATCCCCACAAACATTCAAATGTAATTGGTAATTTTGAGCTACAAAAAAGAAACCCTACCAAATGTACCAATATAGACTGGCAAAAATAATTGAACCAAAAAGATAAGAAAGAATTCCAATAAACCAAAACCCTTGGCACCATAGCATCACCCCAAAGGGAATTTATTAGGCTAATATAGGGGTTAGTAGTTCTTGTTAGCCACGTACCGATCCTGTTATAATCTACACAACAATGCCTGCGAACAGCACTACAGGCCGAGAGGGCTCGCCTCTGCGGCCGCATCGAGTCCATATCGGACCCATTAGGGGAGCGCCGCTGTAGGGCGCTATGTGAGGAAGAGCGTCTAGGTCGCTCAAAGGGCTGGCAGATGTCACGAGGGGTGGCGCTACCGAAACCTAATATGTGACCCCTCCCACCTTTACGACCGCCGGCTTTCCATGCTTCATATCGAGCTACCCGCTCCTCGGCTTTCTGCAAGATAGACTCTCGGCGGGCCTGGAGAAAGATAACACAAGTTTATTTAATCAACCATTGGAAATTATTATTATATTGAAATAATTTAAATATGTAATACTTAGTACACATCTTTTATACTACTTATTATTCTTGTAGAAATTAACTATTTAAAAATTTTCAAGACGGGCACTTTCATATGATTCCATTTTTGTGTGTGTAAATATGTCGGATTAATTAGCATGAACCAATTAAAGCACCAATTGAAGATTCAATCAATACTTGACCCAGTTTGCCAGCATTAAATAATTCTTTTTATTTTTTTTATTTTTTCTTCCCATAGGATTACCAGGACAAAGAATAAAGAAAATGGCCTTCATCTAAGACTAGGTCTTTTTTCCCATTCATCTGACAGGATACCCAGCCCAAGACATTTTTACAATATAATTTACCTCACTTCCCTAGTTCAGAAAGGAACAGGTGAAAAGCACATTTGAGACAGGCATTAATCATATTTTGAGAGACTACAAAGAAAATGTTTATCTAATGGACATAGTAGTAGTAGCTGTTTAAAACAATTTTTAAATGTATTTCTGTGACAAAAGAAGACAGCTGATTATATGAGAATACATAAACAAGATCAGGTCAGCTTTTACACAAACACACCTAGAAATTCATCTTTTATAAGGTAAGCATTGAAAAATAGCACAGCAGATTTTTTAAAATAAGAATTTACAACAAAAGTCTAATTATATCACATTTTTAGAACCAGTGGTAGAGGACACCAGCTTCTTTGGCATTGATTTTTTCCCCACCAATGGTATTGTATAGCAGCACATCACTAGCCAAAATCAATGAAGTGCTAGGTGATGTACGCAGACCAAAGAGTAAAAGTTATATTGCAAAAGGATTACCACTTTCCTAGAACTGTTTAAACTTTGGGGAAGAAATGCATGTTTTGTACTTGGGAAGGTAATTGAGCCAATGATTCATACAGAGTAAAAAAATATTTACATTCTTAGAAAGATCTATCACTCACTCTTTCAATATCCTCCTTCATTTTTCTCCTCTCCTCCACAGCAGCCCGTCTCTCAGAATCCCTCCGTCGTAAATCTTCAATCTTTTTCCTCCTCATCTCCAACTGCTTTTCCCTGTTCTCCTGAGCGATGCGTTGTTGCTCCTTTAATTCCTCCAGCTTCTTCCTCCTTTCCGCCATCAGTCGTTCCCTGGCTTGCCTGACCCTCTCCTCCTTCTCCCTCTCTTTGGCTATTTTAACTGGGTCAGCCAGCATCCCGGCTGCGGTGCAAGGAAACGGATGTATTAGCGTTGGTCTAACTCAACTCAGTAGAAAATTCCAAGACATTTCAGAGAAAGAGTTTATAGGTAATGCATAAATGCCACTGCCTAGTTACTTACCTAGAAGATGGTGTCTAGAGTATCAATTACAATAGATTTATTAAAAGCTGTTTAATAAACTGGGTATCTGGACTTGTTATGGCCATGAGTGACCCAAATATTGACTTATAAATTGGATTTTTAAAAATGTCTATCAAATTCTTAAACTAAAAAAAATGTATCCCGATAATATTAATAAGATTCAATATTGCATCTCAACATTTAGATTCAATATAAGCTCAAAAGATGCAGAAAGCTAGTGTGAAGAATGCATTGACTACGGTGTAATAAAGTGACAGTTGCCAGTTAGGTAACATCACCATTACAAGCAACTTAGCATATTCCTTATCCCAAGCCATAAAAAATAAAAATAAAAATATTTTTTCAAAAGCACTTGTAACACCCATGGAACCATTCAATTATAAATTCATTGTCCAGTTATTTTCTTAAAAGCAATCAAAGTATTCAGCTAGATGTTAATATAAATTTCAAACTCTTCAGGCTAATGATAACTTCTAAACATCTAAAATGTATTTTCTAAATAAATTCTGCTTAATAGAGTAATTACATATCTAAATTATTATTGCATCATAAATAATTAAAATACAAAAAATGTGCATAAGATATAAACTATATTGTGTATAGGTTGTATGACTGTTTAAAATGATTGCAATGTAAAAACTTTTTCCCTCACACATGGCCTATGGAAGCCATGCCAACCTTCCTGCCAATGGTTAAATAACTCCACTGACTCCCTGTAGATGCCTGTACTTATGTGGCTTACTTTCTGAGACATGGGTGTGGCTTCTAACAGCTGGTGGAATCAGTATTTAAATAAGGCATGGCTTGGGTTGCACAAGAGAGGGGTCAACAAAGATGAGGTCGGGTGGGAGGAGGTGGACAAGCACACAGACAAAAGCTTTACACAAAGAAACTTAGTCAATTTAAATAAGTTAAGTTTCTCTAACTGGAAATATTCAAAATTTACGTCTATATCGGAAAACATTTGTAGCTTCAAACTTTTAGAATAATACACTTTAAGTTTTTACACGCTAAGGAAAGCACACAAATATTTTACTAACCAATCTTAGTTGTTTCATAGAGTATTCAAGTTCTTTTGAGAACCAAAACAAGAAACCAATTAATTGAAAAGTTCTGGCATGTAAACAAGCATAGAAGTGTCCTGCACAACTGAGTGATGAGGATAAGCTACATCAAATGAGGACAATCTCAGCTTTTGATTTTAAAAAAGTACAAGACACATTCACATGTACTAATGGTTTATGCTGAAACAGTGAGTAATAATTTTTAGATGGGATTAATTCATTGCACTCAGAAAAGTTGACTTACTAATAGTTGACCTACTTATAGTTGACTTATAAACGGTTGATTTACTTACAATAGACCTACTTAAAGTTGATTTACTTATAGTAGTCCTACTTACAGTTGATTTACTTATAGCAGACCTGCTTACAGTTGATTTACTTATAGCCTACCTACTTACAGTTGATTTACAAATTACTTATAGTTGACTTAAAATCTTTAAAATCTCAAAAAAAATGTGTTATTATATAATTTTGGGAGATAAATATTTCCAAAATGTTATTCAAGACGATTTGATAGCATAATATGCACATTACAGAACAAGATAAGAAGGTAGGAACAGTTCTTTTCTAAATACTTTTGCTGAATGTTCTATTTAACAACAAAACATACTTTCTCTTTTTGAACAAATTAGTATTAATGTTTACACATTAGCAAGGAAGTTAAATAATCCACACACACACACACACAATATTTTAAGTCTTTTAGAGAGACTACCTGTTAAAGGACTATTAATGGGAAAATATACTTTTTTTTTTTTTTATAGATGGTAACTCCTTGTTACCAGCACTCATATAACAGAACATGTATATTTAAAATGAAATGTAAATGGTGCTAGAAGGGTGCATTTTAAAACTCTAAGTTTCAGAATCAATCTTAGATTAATAGTACCTCATTTTATTGTGCACACACAAATGATCATGAACCAAATGCAAAGCTTGCTAAATGAGAAATATTTTCTTTGAACACAAGAAAGCTTTAGACAAATAAATCATGGTATGTTTGATGAGCTGGATGCTTTTCCTTGGTGAAGATCAAGCCAGAAACTGGGTGCTTAAGTATGAAATTACAAACTAATGATTATAACAAAAAAAGAGAGAGAGAGAGAATATCTTAATTTGTCCGTTTCCAATTATTGAGTTCAGTTATGCAATTTTTGAATAATCTTTATGTTTTCAGATAATAACTTGCCAATCAACACTCACTAATTAGGCCACATAAAAAGCAGGAATTATAAGCTTTTTTTGGATCTGAAAAATTGATGGAGCAAATTAAATGAAGAGTGATTGACTTGCAATTACAATGAAATTGTATCAGGTATGATAGAAGGAAGCATTTATGTTACTTTTCTTCAATGAATTTGACTACATGTTGGACATTATTGAAAGACCAGTCTTTAACTGTCTCAGTTGACATTAATCAGAGGGAAAATTTCACAATAATTTGTTTTAGTAAAATAGAATAAAAAATAAAAAATTGTTTAGTACTTTATGGGTTAAGGGGAATTGAAGAAAAACCAATGAAAAAATCTAGGAGCACCTAAAAACATTTCAAGTGGGGTTATTTGGAGTAACAGAAGTCCAGGCACCATGCAGCAGGCGTGAGCGAACAAAAAGTTTTGATGTGTCCCCCCTACCTCTGGCCGTGAAGGCAACTTTATACCCTGTCTCACCATCAGTAGGCTCACCCTTAGCACTGCCACCACTGACGCTGCCGTCCCACGACATCTTCATGTCCACGACACTCAGATCCTGGCCGGGGGTCTGGGGCGTGGACGGGGCGGACGACCTCTTTGTGATGGTTCTCTTGGGTGTGGATTCAGCACTGCTGTCAAAGGAGATGGCAGTGCTCCTGGTGCCATCTCCCCCGCCCCCATCTTGATAGTGATGATGCTCGCCTGTTACAAAGAAAATAATGAAATAAACATTCCAAGGCTCAGAAGGTGAACTAAAATAAATTTAGATTTAATTCCTGCATGGTTCATTATTTTCGATAAATGTTTAGAGAAAAACTATTAATGGGAGCATATGTAATTTACATAAAATATCATTTTTTAATGTTTAGGTATGTTGAGAGAAAGTTATAATCATAATTCAAACAAATCTTAAAGTCCACACAGGAAACTGCAAACATTACAAGTCACATGAGGAAGTACAGTTTTAAAAATACAATGTCTCCACATTGTTATGACTGGGTTTTTTTTTCTCACACTCCTGAAATGCTGACATTAGTTTTTTTAATGGGAATGTAAGCTCTAAAGGCTGGAAAACTCTCTTTAAAGATAAAAACCCATAAGATGTGGAAGCTATTTTTTTCTTTGTTTAAAAACATTAAAGGCACTCCTTCTCTACAGAAGATTATTGCGTCTAAACTTACTGGCGGTTTGGACAAGTGAAGCAGCATCCACAGGCCACTGCATACAAGGGGATTGTGTGGCACAATGCTCAGCAGCCTTTGTTTACCCTAACTAATTTCAGGTACTTATCAGGGGAAAAAATCCCTGCATTCACAGAGACTCAAACCCACGACTATTGGTACAACCGCAGTGTGAGCATATATATTCAATGAACATACCTAAAAAAAATTGTTTTTGAAAAAGTATTATATTACATTCGGACCCACTTATCTCGACCTTGGTTATCTCGCCAACCCAATTATGTCGACGCTTTTGAAGTGGAACCACCAAATTCTCTCTTTGTCTAAGCATTTTCTCATCAGTTATGTCGCTTCTTTTATGTTGCCGAACCCTAAAATCTTGAGTGCAAAAGACGGCCAAATTTGCTACTTAATGTCGGTTATCTCGATTATCAATTGTTGTCAAATCAGTTTGTTTTTGCGGACCAGTCAATCGCTAGAAAAAAAGCCTGTTTTACTGTCCGGTCCGTATTTTCCCTTAAACTTTTTAGAACCATGAAGGGGAAGGTATCAAATTTCCACCTCACGAGGTCTGCTGGTGACGTCACAACCCGCTTGTGTTCAGATCTCTGTACTGTGTTACTTCTGGTACTATGCTTCACTTACTAAGCAATACTTTTTAAAATTAAAAATCATTCACTAGCGAATTCCACTAACAGTAACAGTGATAGCGTGTATTTTTATATTACTTATAGATCGGAATATTATTATTAAGAAAACGCTTTGATATCCCGGTCGGTCGCGTGTTGGCTCTGGTATTCTGCCGTAACACAACAAAAAACTCCGGGTATTAAGCTAATATACCGACTAAATGAAGTTAGGGTTAACCGGTCCTGATTAAATGGATGAACAGTTGGTGCACATATGCCTTTTGTTGTTAGCAAACATGTAAGTTTTTTTTAAAATAGCGTGCTGATCACTTAATCAAAATAAATGACGGCAACGCAATTGTGTAAAAAAATGAAACAAAACAACTCCAAAAACACGTGCATGTACATTCTCATTTATAAACACACATCATGTAGGCCTACATAAAGAAATTTCAAGCACATTTTAATATTTTGCAGCCATATTGGTTGTCATTTATCTCCATCCTTGGTTTTCTCGATGCTTTTCTACATACCCCTAGGCCGTCAACATAACCGGGTCCGACTGTAATAATTAATAAAAACTAACAAATAAGTTATATAACAAGAGTTTTGTTATACCTTTTTGATGGCGAGGAGATGCCTCTACCGAAGAGGGGGCCCCATCACCGTCACCATCCATTTTTACACGTTTAGGTACTGAAGCGTTTAGAGGTGTGTCAGAGTCGGATACCCCTGCATACTTGGAAGTCTCGACACTACTGTGTCTGGGATTACTTTCATGGTCTGAGACTGAAAATAAAAAAAAAAAAAAACTATTAATATTACAAATAGAAATTTTTATAAGGTAACTGTGATGCATTTTGTGTATTAGGAACACAATATAATCTTATTGTGTTTGCCCACTTAATGAAATATTTAGCTTTGGTAGTGTTACTATTTACAGGAGTGTGGCTAGTTTTATTATGCCTTTTATGCAAAATACTGTTTACTGTATTTTGTTCTTTTGTGCCAAACAATAGTGTATTTTTTTCTAAGAATCATGTTTTCCTTTTAAATGGTTCACTGTATCACAAACCTACAATTATGATATTGAAATCTCACATAATTTTTTTACTACTATCAACTTTTATCTTAAGTGCTTTAGAGATCAATTATTATCTTTAGCAAGTTGTGTTATATTCATATTGTCCACGATATCAACAAAAGATATCACAATTGTGAAATCAATGAAAACTTGTCATACTTAGAGAGCCTGAATGACCAGTATAACCACACATTACAGATATAAACTAACATAATATTAAGATTATAACTCTGTAGTAAAACTCTTTAATCTATGTGTATTTAGTTGAAATGGAGTTTATGTTCATAAGTAACAACTGGGCTATGATATGATAAGATAAGATAAGCAGCTGAGCTTGTATTACAGTCAAGAGAAAAAAAAATGTATATTAACCCACTGTGCTTCTGTGTATGGTGTACAAGGCTTATCTACCTTCCTACTAAGGAAAGACATTTTTGATACAGCAAGTGAAAACACTGGCACAGTACTGGTGGACACTTGACAATTAATCTGGTGACTGTGACTCACCTGCCTCAAAGGGACACTTCACAAGTGACCACTGTGGCCTGGTAGGAAAGTCCAACTGAATATTAGTGTTACAGTAAACTCTTAGTTTGATTGATTTTCTGAACTCCTTTTTAACAACCAGGAGTTGGTTATTACATGGTTTTAACAGCTTAACCAGCTTGTTTATTTGTTTTGATTCACATATGAGTCACTGTGTTTTAATTATGAAACCAATCATTCTGTGTTTTTTTTTTTAATTTATTTTTATTATTTTTTTTAATTAAAAAAAAACTTTTTAAAAATATAGATTTTTCATTTCCCCTTCAAACAGCACTCCCCCCTCCCCCACTCTTCCACCTATCTGTAAATGCATGAATGGCTGAAGTCTGCCACAGCTGTCTACTATTCTATTTCTATACTATATTTTTTATGGAATAGCCCTGTTCTTTTTCACTATCAAATGTTTAGCCATTCCCAAACCCCGATGCACACCATTAAATTAAATTGTTCCGGCTATTAGTTACATATAAATACTACCAAAAAAAGTTAATTACGATCTTAACAAATGAGTATTTGATAATTATACATGTAGTTGAAAATTCATTACACATATTTAATATAGCTGACTGCATTACCTTATATTTGAGAATCATTGCTCTAGTTAACCAGTTGGTAATATTCTCAAGACCCATATGAACACAATTAAGTAGCACATGTCCGGCATGCAGAGGCGTCACTAGGGTTGGTGTCACCCAGTGCGGTAGTTCATGGTGTCACTCCCTCACGACAGAGAATTTTACATTTTGGTGTTACCCCTTGTGATGTCCCCTGGTGCGGTCCGCAACCCCCCCCCCACACACGCACGTGACGCCTCTGCTGCCATATTTAGTAATTAACTTTGTGCAGCCTTAGCATTCTCTTTGAAAGTCTTTGAAAATACTGTAGTAGGCAACCAACTGAACTTTTCCACCGAAACATTTGTAGTATTCCGAAAATGCAGTCTCTAAATAATATAGTCTAAGTTAAAAGATAATTTTATTAAAAGAAAAATTTTTTTCCGCACCAGTAACTATTATTCAAACAAAAAATTATATTTGATGAGACAGTTTGGCAAGGTTTTAATGAAATAAAAATCAATCAGTTTATGACTGATGCAAATGAATGCAATATATATAAATAATAAATTTGGCGATTACTTGACATATCAAAATTCTTTTAAAACAAATCTATGAAACAGTAAAGTGGAACAAACATGCATTTCAGGCCAAATTTATATGATTTCCTTTAACAATGCTACTGGCATCCAAGGGAGAGCTTTTATAAGAATGCAGTGTTTATATGGTGTTCAACTGGAATCTCCATGATTCTAAAGTAAATATACTGAAGCGGGAAATATTGTCCAATGAATGAGTTCAGAAATATCCTCTAAATAAATGTTACCAGGTTTGAAAACATTGATAAAATCTCAAAAATGAACGGATACGTTGTGTGAAGAGAAAAGACAAAAAAATCTTTAAATGGTTAAACTTTAAACTAGGGCTGTTATCGATTAATTTAAATTTAATCTTTAACTTTTGAAAAAGTACCGAATAATTAATGGATAATTTTGATTCAAGCTGACAATAAGATGTATGACGTCATTAAACTGAAAATTTCATAAAATGCCAATAACTTTTTTATTTATTTTTTTTAAAAATATATTTTAAAAAATTAGGAGATTTATTTAAATGTAAGTAGTTCAATTTAATGTCAATGAATTTTACTTTGTTACTGTTAATTAAGTAAAAACATTGTTTATTTTTTTTAAAATAATTTTCCTGAAGAAAAAAAAACTGCCTATTTTAAAGCTTACTCTTTAAAAATCTTTTTTTTTTTTAAATTGAGAAGTTTGTATGTAAAAAACAACTATTATTAATTATTAAAAACTAATTATTTATTAATTTATCGAACAAAAATTGTAAAATTATTTTCTATAATTTTAATTGCTATTTTATCTATTAAAATTATTTTAATCGGTACATTTTTACCGATTAATCGAGAAATTAATCGATAGTTTCCGCAGCCCTACTTTAAACATTACCATTTGAACTGGTAAAGCAAATACATTCAGTTAAAGAGTAATATTCTGTGGCCCCTGACCATAACATCCCATCGACCTGAACGGTTCTTCTTTACCACTGGGATTTAGTTTCACCCTTCACGTGCCTCCTCTCTTTTCCTGGGTGTACCCCAGATGAACAATTGGAACTTGGAAACGGGTTAAAGGCTAAGTATTTAGGGTTCCTATTAAAGTTGAGTCCTCCAGGGTATGGGCTTCAAGTTAATGACCACTAGTCATAAGGACCCCTGTACATTCGCCAGCATTACTTTTCTTCACAACGGTAATTGGGAATATAAATTGCAAGGCGATAAAGAAAAAAGCAAAAATAATGGGTGGGAGTGTCATGGCAATGAACACACTATGGGCAAGTCCAGGTTTACTTCGTCACCGGGAGAGGAGGGGGTGATTATCAATACAGCGCATATACGCGTGCGGGCGGACGGGAAGTGTGGTAAAGGGGAAGTGTGGGGGAAGATTGTGTTTTCCCTGTGCTAGAAAGCTTGCATACTTCTGACAAGGTGACTCACACAAACAACATCACGTTAGGCCACATGGTTTGACCTTACAATCTTTCAACATGTATCTATACTCATTTTCAAAGTGCAACATCGTCCAGAGTTTAGACCAACTATAGCTGTAGTTTTAAATATCGGTGTAGAGCTAATGCATAACTGACATGCCCAATATTACTTGATCGTGGCTGTCCACCCTCCCCCATATAGATATGGAATATAAAATAAAATTAACAAGAACACAGACAAAAACTGCTGTTAAATTTAGACTTTTCCGTGCCACTGATTATTTTATGGAAGAGCCACAACCTTTTTTTTTTTAAATATTTTTTTAAAATGATTTGATTTCCACTACACATGGGGATTCCTAAACCAAACTTTGGCCAACTGTAAGTATCGGAGTGAGAAAGTGGCTGGAAGCCGCAAACAATCTCCTGTATAGATACTTGACTTAAGTGGTGGGCAGCTTTAATCTGAGTCAACTGTGACAGCCAACAAAGTACAAAATTCACGTAATAATTTAAACTTTTTAAAAGGAACGAAATAGGTGTTGATGTCGAAAAATCAAGAAAGTTAGTACATCATTTTGTAATATGTTTCATAGCTTCGTTCCAGTATTTCTCAAGATTATATAATTTTAATGGACTGAAACTTAAAGTGACAAAAATGATACGCCTGTAAATACGACTAGTGGACGATTCCCCAAACTTCTCAAACTTTAATCATATTTTTTTTTTAAGTTGAACGGGGTTAAAACAGACAACATTCAAACCCATTTAACAGAAAACATATAGAAGGCAGTAAAATATCCCATAAGCAGACAACTATACCTCTGCTAACCAGAACACTACCAAAAAATAATCAATAATGCATATATATATCGAGCCGTAACACACTTTCGGGCGTATCAATCTCACTGACGCATATGTTTAGCTTAGAGTCGGGGGTAGGCTTGAACTTATCAAAATCAATTTTGCTTGCAAGGAAACCAAAGCGTGACCTGTCCATAATTTTAACGGGATTAGCAACAAAACAAATGTTTCTTGAACCAGGCATTTCTATTCTATAACGACGAACGGTCTACAATATATTTGTGCACAATTGTGGGGTTGTTGTGGTGGAATATGAGTAGTAATGAAAGTAATGTCAACAAATTACAGCATTGACAAAAAACAACAAAAAAAAACAACAACATACACACGGACTCCTAAGACTTGTATAGAGAGAAGAATGTTTATTTTACATGACAGTAGCCAACGATTCACTTGTGATGTTTCACCCAGCACACGCAACGCTTCAGCTAAAAGCATTGCTTGTGACCCTCGTTTGCTGCGTGAGCTTACAGTTGTACAATATTATAGTTTTATTCTATAGCTTTGGAGTAAATAAATGTAACTGTAAAATGAATTTGATCCTGGATGTAAATACTGTATAATAGTATTAGATTGCATGTGGCTACGTCTAATGTCTAATCGCATCATGAAAAACCTTGAAACCCTATATCAGAAAATTGCGTTAAGTTCGAACTTAAAAAAGTAGGCGGAGAACGTACCATCGATCTCTAAGAATTACACCAGGGATCCCAAACTTTTTTGCCGGAGGGTCGCCTTAACTATCAAACAGAATTTTTATTATTTTTTTTTTTGGGGGGGGGGGACTACACAGTTTTGTGGTAAACTACTGGTAAAATTATTTATTGGTTGTTTTTTTTTTTTTTTTATTTTTTTTTTTTATTAAAGATTAAAATGTCTCCAGGACCGGATGAGATTGTCTCGAGGGCCGCACCTGGGCGGCGTGATTTTGGAGACCCCTGAATTACACAAACACACCCTTATTTTCATACTAATATAATAGTACGCCTTCCTTTTGTAACGGCTGATTATAATCTATAGACTGAGCACAGTTTAAGTAACAAATAATAACGCACCAAACCGACAACAGCGGTTTGAGAATCCACAGTACTTGATGGGCGACTTACCGCCATGATTAAAGTATAATGTGTAGCAACTGATGAACTGTTCAATTACAGATAAAATAAATTCCATAATCGATTGACTGCTGGGGGGGAAGGGGGTTTGTAGAGTGGTATCAGTATCAGACGTGCATTTTATAATTCCGACACTTATTTTGTTTTATGAAATGTGTTATGGGATTGGGGGCGGGGGTGTGGTTAGAGGTTGTGAGCATAGGTTTTGTGTCAAAGCAGATATTCCAACACCTTTTCGGCTTGAGCAATAAGATTAAATTTTTAAAATTAATTTACAATTAACATGACTACTCCCGATAAATCGGTTTCACAAAAACAAACAATGTCAAAATCTTTCAAGGTTTGTACTAAGTGGACATCGGAAAACACTTATTCGTGAGTTATGTTGAGAAATGGTTATTTTATGCTAATTAGAGTCATTCAAAAGACATACTAGAAATGTTTAAATAGATCGTACAACGCCTTTGGATTATGTTCACTGGTCGAATACAAAATTTAATTGATGTGTAGCTGTGCATTTAGTTCAATAAGTATTTGTTTGTAGTTGTTTTTCTTTCCGTCTCGTGCCAGATATATGTTTATGGCATGGTAACTTGGCACTAATTTGTAAGCTATTATATAATTGTTACAAAAGCTATCGATATGTTTACCTGTAACTCAAGCCATTGAAAACAGTTGGCAAAACTTGCCGACCAGCACAGCTCCCAACTGAACGCCAGCAGCTTTTCCTTACTTCTTCTAGAATAATCATATCGTCCTCGGCGACATTTGTTCACATCAACTTAAACAACTCGCGACTGGCGAACGCCATCGTCTTCACTGACCGACCATCCCTGTGTCACCAAAGAAGTAAATTCCACATAACGGATCGATTCGAATGAATCAATCTTTTCCAATCACCTTATCCTCAGCCTGCGAAGCTTTGAACACTCAAGACGCGTGTTTGAATATTCCTGATAGGATGAGCCGAGGTCTGGCTGCCATGACAAAACTGAATGTGTACAACACAACAGAGGCTGTGGGCTGGCGGGCGATCGATACAAGTGGAGAGGGCCGGCCGCTTCGTAGGTACGGGGGGCAGAGGGATGCCGATAATACAATAAACTGTGCGCTCACGGATACTGATCAACAAGTTGAGGAGTCTGCACGAGCTCAACAGAAAATGATGCAGTACAATGCTATACAAGAAATATACTTTTGAAACTTTAACAGTGGTTCCCCACCCAAGACAAATGAGTGTAAGAAAACTCAATTCAAATTTTTCACCGAGTGCGTCAAATAGCTCCTGGACGAAGAATATTGTCAAACTAATTTAGAGATATATTAATATTCAAGCTCCATAACAATGCATATCGTACGTGAACGCACTGTCCTGTTCTTTTTAACATAAGCAGTATTAAGCGGGTCTATCCAAGGGGCCCCAATTGCTTTTAATTAATATTACCATTAAAAATAGTTGCTAAAAAATGAGTGGTTTGGTAAAAAATCAATATCGAGTAAGTAGCGCCTTACTATAGTGACACGGATTAAAACACGGGGATGTTATTTTTCATTCAGTACAGCTGTTGCATGGCCTGATCTGTTAGTCAATGTAGTCAATGGATGTAGAAAAGGAAAGTTAAGATAAAATATAATGTTATGGGTTCTACAACTTCAAATAAATTTCAACACATCAAACTCAAATCTAGGGTCCTAATTCTTTTTTTTCAAGCCAGTAACTAATACATTTATATATATAGAGAATTAGGTACTTTGGGATTTGGGGGGGGGGGGCTNCGTCGGTGGACAAGGGAGGGGGGCATGAAAAAAATGGATGGTTTGGGGGGGGGGAGGGTGAATAGCAAAAAAAGTACAGAAGAATTTATGAAGTCAGGCATACAGGAATTGAGCTTTAGATGGAGGGGAGGAGGGCGAATGGAGCACTGAGCATAGCTGATGAACAAAAAAAAATATGTAAAAATATGGGGTGGGTTCTAAATATAGAAGAAGAAAATAAAATATACACAATAGAAAAGCTTTGAAGGAGATCGGCAGACTGATGAATACATTTGTTTTCTTTTTAAACAACAATTAACAGAAAATCAATAGCCACGTCGTCGTGCTTGGGAAATAAGGGAGAGAATTCGTGATAAGGGAACATTCGATTGAACATACACCCAGAACAAGCACGTACGCCTAAAACAGAAAATAGGGCATTTGTCTTGGGCCCTAAGAGCGAAATGCCCAAATTAAGCGTATCCACCATTTAATTTTTAAAAATATTTTTTTAACTAGAAATAAATAGGTCACGTCGGTTGTAGAGTCGTGACGTCATTTAAAGACCCACTGCGTCTGGGTCGGAACTTAGTCGGCTCACAACAGCTTGGGGATAAGGCCAAATGTATCGATTGCTTGGAGAGCCAAGCCCGGACACTGGCACAAGACTTTATTAGCTACTAGCTGGCGTCCGGATAGCGAGTTCTATCCCAAGTGGAAGTCGAAACCCTTTTTCTCGGTCGAAAGAGGAAACCGTTGTTGTTTTTTCTATTGGATGGGATTTGGTGGAGTGACGACCTTTATTTACTTTTTCCTCAGGCTTGAGTAAACATTAATATAATAAAAAGTTATAAGTAATGTAACCCAATACTAATGCATAACAAAGTGGTGGGGATGAGATTAGAAACGAAGACTTATTCCAGAGCCAGTCATAACTTTTTTTTGGAATGATATTGTCTGTCTCACTTGCCGGTACCTACTTGATACTTGACATTGTTTTGTGATTTCCTGGATAAGGGTCCGTAAAGTCAAGGACGCCGCTTGTATAATTATGACGCCATTTTAACTACGTCACGGGCATCAGACGCGGTAATTTCTATAGACGCTAATTGTCACGGGTCGTGAAAGCGGTCCAAAGCATATTGCTCACAGGTGATGCCCTGATAAAGAACTGCGTCGCAACCTGGCGGGAAGAAAGAGACATTCCCGCCAAGGATGATGAATGTTGGTGTAGGACACCACTAGATCGATGAGAGTCACCGCGGTGATTATAGACTGGCGGCGGAACATGACTGGAATCAGGGAGGCAGCCCGCCGAGTCATTCGTTACGCAGTCAAAGGTATATTAGGTCATAAGAGTTGAGTTGAGCGCGAGCGATTGGGGTTCTTTGTGTCATATTCAATATCGCTATTTTGTACATAACTCAAATTAAAAATTGTTTATAAAAAGTTATTGGTGAAACTGTGAATTAACTTTTCGAAATGAAGGTTGTGGGAGGGGGTGGGTGGGCAGACAGTGTTAAACCGAGTAACATATTGCCGAATTAGCCCATTGTTCAGAATGGAGTGTCCTATCGGACACAGCAGACAGCAGAATACACACACACACACACTAGTTTCAATACATTTTATTCACTTAAAACAGGACAAAGATTAAGTAGTTCCCCGCTGTAAATTTACTGGGCGAGTCATTCTATACTCTACACCGACCTGCCAACCACTGCGATGATACCAATTTATTTCAACTTAAGGCTTAAGGAACAATAAACTTAATTGTCACAGCACATTGGCATATAATTTCGTCTTGAATTTCCCCCGTTTGTACTTTAACTTTTAATTAATTATTTAACTGAAAATTTCAACAGTGTTTCTTTGCTTGTTATTTTAATTTAATAACTCACAATCATTATTACTTGTAAATTTTGCCAGACCTAGACACGGCTTTATGCGATGATTCACAGTGACGGATGCCTAGATAGGCAGTTTTCAAGGGTTGGTATATGCATGAAAAATACAGGGGATGAAAAAATTTTTTTTAGTCCCATAACCTCTTTTTTTCGAGGTCGTAGGGGGTTCTAATGTTTCCATTAGAACATTCTTGGGCTTTGTAGACACTGGCGGCGCCCATCCCTCCCCAGATCAGCGGAGGACTTTCTTAGCGTTTGTCATTTATCAACATTTATATAGTGGCTTTTACGTAGGGTCGATCCCACGCCCCTCAGCTTGTGAGGCGAGCGCACTATTGACTTCGCTAATATAAAAAAAAGTAAGACTCTTTACGTCATTCCTGTTACGGCTAATACCATAGATTGAATACTAAAACAAACAAACAAACAAATATATATAATATATATATAATAAAAATTAAATGATGATATGCATAAAAAAATGAAACCTACATATGAGCTATCCGAGCTTTCAAAAAAGTGAAATTTAGCAAAAACTCTCCGAAAATCAAAGATTACTGCTATTTTGCCATTAAATGATTACACCCATTGTGCGAGCCACAGGACGGTTTATCTGAAAATACACTCTGCTTTGCACAAGCATGAATGATTGCCGTTTAGTCCCCACGCTCAGCAGCATTCTTCACCTTAGCTACTTCTATTAATGGCTCGAGGGCGTGGCCTATTATCTCATAGTTCTTACAGCCTACAGAGTCACGTTTTGATGTCTCGGCTACATGAATGGCTGGAAGAGAATAGTCGACTCTTCAAGTCGTCCCACATACTTGGAATGGTTGCAATAACAAGAGGAAACAAGGTGGAAAAACGGAAGCATAATTATGAAACAATGGCAAAATCTAAAACGGATTCGTGGATAAAACAAAAATGCGCGTGAAGGCAGGAAGAGGGAAAGACACCGAATAAATGTTCAGTTTTAATGGTATCTAACAGTGAGGCTTTCTGAAAAGATTTACTTCATTACAAACATAAGGTTTAACCAACAAAAAGTGGGCGCGAAAAATCCATTTCAAAATAAAAAGTTTATTTTAAAAAACAAAGTTTTTGATTATGAATCCCTTATATAGGAGACATGATTAAAAGTATTGATTATGCTCAATCAATATAATACGCACCGCGCGACAAACCCCTGTGACATTGAGGGCTGAAGTGAACCTCCAGTGACATGTGGAGGTCAACTATAGCAGACGAATACACATGGTACATATAGATATATCAAAATTTTCATTAATTTAATTACGGTGCATTCGATCGATATGAAATTTTGAAACAATTCTTTGTTGGATGAAACAAGTCAATGTGCAAAATTTAGTTCGGTAGGATCATGGGGAGGGGGTCATTTTTTACTTTTGTTTTTCAGCGGCGGGACCACGACAGACAAGACGGTCAAGTTAATATAAGAAATTTAATAAGCGTAAGCCAATAACAGGGTGAGCGGTTCGAAGTTGTTTTTCTCCACACGCTTGACTTTATCTAACTCAATGCCAACATTGCAACCGCTTCCAACCCCGGCGTGAGTACGCGCTGAGCATGGTGTCAAATATTTAGATACACTCGGAAAAGAAATACAGCTCCAAGATTTGTTTATAATTTATTTCAGATACGCTTAAGTAACCTACACGTCAGGATAAAAAATTATACATAGATAAATATTTGTATGTATGTGTGTGTATATATTAACTCTTCCAGGTAAGTTTATTTACATGACAGACGTTAAGAAAATAACGCCTAGAGCGATCACTTTAGAAGCACACGGGTAGTATTAAATATAAGCAATCACTACTAGGTAGTTTTAAATATAAGCAATCAATACTAGGCAGTATTAAATATAAGTATAAGCAATCACTACTAGGTAGTATTAAATACAAGCAATCTCTAATATATTTAGAGTATTAGACAATATAGTTATGCATTTTGATACAGCTCCAAGCTTATTCAGATACTGTGATGTTGCTGGAAGACACACAAATAAATAATACTCAAAATAAATTTTTATTCAAGGGGTGCTAAAATAAACTTTCAAAACGGTTTGAAAGATACAGATAACAAAAGAAATTAGAGAATACCTGAATAGCATGCCCATTTCAGATTTAAGAGTTAAAAAAAAAAAAAAAAAATGTTGCAGTAGAAGTTTTGTCGTAGTGTCTCTGGTGCTACTGAGTAACGGGGCCACTGAGCTAGTTTAACAAGGGAGGCCAGCAGAGGAGAAGCAGACTAAACGCCAAGTCATGCTAAATATTTACAACACGACACGCCTCGGCATTGCCCAATAAGATGTTCATTGACTGGTAAGAAGCAGGAACACCGCAGGTAGAAATGCTACGCATTTGGCATGGAGAGCTTTCTACTCAACTGTGAGAGTAGAGCATCCCTTACTCATACTCTTCATTTTTATTAAAATATTTATGTATACATATATATATATATATATAGTATATATATATACATATTATTTATTATATGTGTCTATTTGTGCACACACGTATGAGTGTGTATGTATGAAAATTGTATATACCATTTAAAAAATTTTTTTAAAGATACCACGTTTTGTGAACTAAAAAGAAGAAAATAAACTAAAAACGTCAGGCGCATTCGGCTGAAATTTGGTCTATTAATGCTATTACATTAAACTTTTCAGTTTCAAATTCCTCCACAGTCTATATATGATACTTCATTTAATTTCAGCCGAATGCGCCCCACGTTTTTAGTTTATTTTCTTCCTTTTAGTTCACAAAACGTGGTATCTTTAAAACTTTTTTTTAAATATTTTTATTTTATACTTTTTAGTTTTCATTTAAGTAGAATTGAGTACTATAATTAATGAAATATTAAATTGTCATGTGAATCAAGTATGCATGCAAAATTTCATCAAAATTGGATGATCAGAAGTGGTTCAAAAAAGGAATTCAATTTTTGCCCCGGAAAGACATCCAGACAAGAAAGCAAACTAAGAAAAACTTCCCTTTGTTGTTGTATTTCCTTGGTTGTCTCCCTCACACACAAGAAATCATTGACATTTGATTAGTAATTAATTAATTAATTAAGTAGAATTGAGTACTATAATTAATGAAATATTAAATTGTCATGTGAATCAAGTATGCATGCAAAATTTCATCAAAATTGGATGATCAGAAGTGGTTCAAAAAAGGAATTCAATTTTTGCCCCGGAAAGACAGACAAGAAAGCAAACTAAGAAAAACGTGGTAAAAAGGGGGGAAAAGGGGAGAAAAGAGAAAAATAAAGTGGGAATACTATCCCACTTGAACTGTCAGCCCGGCTACCAGCTACCATGGTAGCACGTAAAAATGGGTTCCAGGAGAAGTTCTAGAAATCTCGAAGGGTTACGGACATGTCCCAATATTTCTGGTCGTGCCGATAGTACGACGTTAAAAAAGATTTGGGTAACATAGTTTAGGGAACATCATGCGGTAGATCGTTCATGGACAATTTTGTTTAAAGGGAAAAAAAAGGGGAGGGGCGTAGGATTAAGAGCCACGGCTTAGGCCGCTGGTGACATTCTTTGGATCTGGTTTATAGTTCACGAGGTCAGAGGTCGACAAGTCTAGACCGTTAAAGTGGGCATGAATGGGGAGGCTGTGCCCATCTCGGCAGAGTTTTGTATTTTCTCTTCATGGTAAAGGATAATTATAGATGACTATAAATTTGTTGTTGTTACTTTATAGAGGATTCCCAACCTGGGGCCCATATAAAGGATTCACCGTTCAAATGAGTGAGAAACGATTGAAACATTGGTCACGGGGCTGTTTTAAAAACGGTGAATAAAAAGCATAAACCTCAGCCCCAGAGTAGTCCAAAGGCCCAAGCAAACATGTCCATTGCGACCCTGTTCACTGCCCGATAGAGAGCCACGTTTAGCTAATCTTTTGTTCACTAGTTTGTGCATGGCCGTGTATTCAATTCAACAAAATCGGTTACAAGTTACAAGGTAGTTAGTTTACTGTATGCCCTGCCAAAGTTGGCTAGCTACTGATCCAGCTCACCTTAAGTATATTGGGACCTAGGTAAATTATTAAAGTTAAAGGCAAATCTAATTTTTCGCTTGTATATCTCGATATAAAAATACAACCCTAAATAGATCAAAAGAATAGTTTGAAAACTTGTTTGTGAGCGTGTATTTAGGTTGCTTCCAGATATATTGCCTGGGTGTCCCCTCCCCAGCCCCTCTTCCTGGCTTAAAATTATCGAACGGGGGGGGGAAGGGGGGGGGAAACAACCACTCATAGTAATCACTGAATTATCGTCAAGTTTTTTTTAATAACCACTGATACAGATTTATTTTGATTTTGTACATCGACTCGACCTATTATGAATGAATTTTCAAATGTATTTTTTTCTGAATGTGGCAAGGAAACACCGTGCAACAGACAAGAGATACTAATCGCTTTCAAATATGAACCGCACGAGTACTTTAGCACAACAAAAAATTAACTGTAATAAGACACCCAAAAGGCTTTTTTCAAAACCTTTTACTTTAAAAAAAATAATTTAAAAAACTGTCATATTTATCTTATAGCTTATATGTTACAGACATATAAGCTGTACAGAAGATTATTTAAAAGGGTTTGGTAAATTTCTTCTTGCTTGAGGCTAAACAAGGTCCTAACAAACATTTGAATTATATTCACGGTGCAGAAATGTAAACAAAAATCTTCATATATAGAGGCGTTTACTTTTTTATATTGCAGTTTCACACATTTTTAAAAGTATTTTTAATGGACTCAAAACAATCAAAATATTCTATATTATGCTAGAGAATTGTAAACACTCGATGGAAGCCTCCATGACAGACAATGTCTAGAGGAATGAGAAATAAAAGAAGAAATCTGATAAGCTGGTAAAATGACTGGCCTGCCAATCACGAGGGCTTTGTCTTTCTCGCGAGGCTTACCTGGGCCAAAGAAAACGGCCTCATCGTCTCAAAAGAGTTATACAATTATCTTTGAAAGCGGTTCGTGTTATGTCTTCATATTTTTATTTATCTATTTTTTGAACAAAATATTGAAACTGAAGGGGGTAAAGATTAACATAAATAAGAGCATAAAAAGGGCGACCTTCTCAAGAATCTTAGAAAGAGAACATGTCATAACATAATTTGAATATTTTCCTTTTGTCTTTTTTTATAATGGCTAATAAACTCCTTCAACTTAAATACTTTTAACTTTTAATAGTCCCTAACAACTAAGAATCTTATTGTTATTGTATTTGTATAAAAAAAAACATTTAAAAATAAGCTGTGTCCCAATAAACATCATTTGCATCCACATACATAATTAACAAAAAACTGTAGAAGGGCAGAATTAACCATAGGTGTATAGTTAAATAACCTACAATAACTACATGTAACACTTACAAAAGCAAAACTAGATCGAAACCATGGAGAAGATAAGATAATAAAACATTTCAAATAGAAATAACAACAAATTTCAACAATACCGATCGAGCTCCTATACACATCACTATATTTTGAACATGTCAGTGTTGCATTCATTCAGTCTGTCAGTAAGTTCCTATCGACATAAAACCTTGTTACTAATTGCTACCAACAATCTACGAGACCCTCAGATAGCATTCAGGCGTTGAAAATACTAAATTTGGGTGCCGTCCAAGTCATGGCTAAGACGAGTGATCTGATAAACATCACAAGACACAGTAAACAAATATATTATTTAAATGACGAATGTTTTCGTCAGGATTCAACCAAATCAAGGTGTGGTGCAAATAGAAGATGGAATATCGAGTGCAAATGAAATGCCTATCATTACGTAGAAATGTACACGTATTAATTAAGTTAATCTATAAATAGACAAAAATAAAATGACCATTTATAACTTATAACCTAAAACCCACCTTTCTTTAACTTCAGAATTAAGCATGTACTACGTGACTCGTATCATGGAGCCTTCAAGTGAAATACGATTAAACATTGACACAACAAGTAACAAGGGTATATGAAACCATGCATATCTTGTCCCAAAAGAATAGTGTTTTAAAATGTTCTAAAAATGGTTTTGCGCCAAGACATCAGTTTGTTTATTTATTTATTTTTCCAGTTAATAAGATTTTTTTAAAAATCTATTTTGTAAAACCTTGGCGGCACAGGTGTTATTGAATGAATCATTGTCGGTCGGGAGACGGAAAGCAGTTTTGACCTAGATACAACTATTGAGCGACTACATGAGCCTATGCTAATAACCCCCTTTATTCAATAATTGTGTCATTTCCCGAGTCCCCTTCAGCAGTTGCTTCCTGATATTTGATAAATCAACACTTCGCAAGCGTAATTTATACGTAGTATTCATAGGAGATTAGCCCAAATTCTAAATTTAACTACTTGACAACTGGTGATACGGAGCTCAAGTTTAAATAAGCATTCAATGCGATAAAACACAGTTTGTATTTTTTAAAATAAATAAATCAAATCATATCGGCATTTTCTTAAAGTCTGTGGATCGTGCTTGAAGGCTTAATAAAAATAGTTTCGTCTTCCATCCTAGTACCTTATACCACATTCAGATTTCTCACTAGACGAGCACATTTCATTTAACAAAGCATACGCTGGTCATTAGGTTTCTTCAAGCCACCTGTGGAGATAATCACTACACAAGAGATTTGAAATTAAAAACAGCGGGCATATGGATGGAATTAGTCTTGTTTCAAGGTGTCACTGAATAGGATAGGTTGGACTAACTATGGAAAATATTGTGCGTGACTCAAATCATGGGATGCTGACTAGATCTTTGCCATTTTGACAAAATTCTGCAAAAAATTTATCTTTTGGGATCGAAAAAACTGTGTATGATAGTTCAAGGGACTTAATGCTGATTTGAAAAGGAGCTTAGAAAAGTATCGGGGGGGGGGGGGGGGGGGGGGAGNAGAGAGAGAGAGAGAGAGAGAGAGAGAGAGAGAGAGAGAGAGAGAGAGACGATGACACGACACATCGCCCCAATTATCTTTTCCTGGTCTGTATGTTAAATATAGATTTTTAAAAAATAATTGTTTAAGTACATTATTAACTTCTATTTCTATGAAGATTTTCAACTGGGTTGCACTGCACATATATTCTTTATTCTCGTCGATAATAGCACTTGGGTTATCCAATCACCGCAGATACACATTTATCAAATCCAGTTTAAAAGCGCGTGCATGATTCACGCGACGTCAGTCGACACAAAGAAACTCCAGATTAATCAAACCGCAAACATTATTATTGAACGCCAAAATATCACCCCCCCCCCCCCGAAAAAAATCGATTAGGTAGGCTTTCCTTAAGGTTTAAGAGCAGGAGCCATATTTCTTGTGCTTCCTGTGAAAACAAAGAGCTGCTATTGCGGTGTGTTTTATTGTCTTACTATTGGGGCACATGCGGATAATTCAGTGAAACCGATTCCCCCCTCCCAAACCCAGGCCAGCAGCACAGCAAAATATTTTGATTATTGAACATTGTATTTTTTAAGTAACCCCTTGTGACTGTTTGACGTAGGAAAATAGGTTTATGCACATTCGAAACGCAATGTAAATTTGTATCAGCGGTTGTCAATTGTATTTTTTAAAACATGATGAAATAGCCCTTATGTTATCTGCATGCCCTTTGACATTTGAGGAGAACAAATAGAGATACAAAATAAAAGTGTAAAAATTATATTTACAAAATTAACAAAATAAGTGTTCAAATAAATTAATATAACATACCATTACGTGCTAAAATATTATTTTTTTAAAAAAAAAAAGAAGAAGAACTTGTGCGTGAGGTAAGGGGTTCCAAACAGGACTGTTTGGAGGG
Organism: Radix auricularia; assembly: GCA_002072015.1. Lineage (NCBI taxonomy): Eukaryota > Metazoa > Mollusca > Gastropoda > Lymnaeidae > Radix > Radix auricularia. The sequence continues at coordinate 165,080 of MUZC01004818.1, read as the reverse complement.
ATTCAATAAGTTATGGCACTGACAACGCCTCGCATAACCGGACGAAGGTAAAAAAAAATAGGAACCCTTTTCATTCACGGCTGTCCATTTTGTTTATTGGAGCTCTTTTAAAAAAACACACAAAAACGCACGTCATATAAACACGGTGGTGCTTCAATGATTCATAAAAAAAATAAAATTTCAAAAACACGTGAATGCACGCGACACACTGATAAGTCAACGAATGGGTCATTTCTATAATAAAAACATGTAATACAAACCCACCAACCAGGTTAGTGCATGAGATGGAAGTGATCTCTGCTTCCTGTGACGAGTCACTGTAATTTGATCATGCCACAAATCAGTATCCTGCCATGCCCTTTCGTTCCTCTCATATGGCGAGATCAAAGCCAAGGGTTTCCAAGTCCACAAGTGTACATCGCCCAGTGAAAACCGAAATACGATTCGGCCCTGTTATAAGCACATCGTGTTATGCTATCTGTTCAAGTCATTAAAGAGTTAGTTCTTTTCTGCTCCCACTGAACGGGAGGGAATACGGCGAGCAACCATCAACAACTGTGAGGGAACCTTTTCACCTGGAGCAGGTAAGGGCACATATTTTTGTCTTCCAGATGTTGATGGTGAGCTGTTGAACCTGGATAGAGCTGGCGGTGGGGCGTGTATCGTGTTAGGTAGCGGGTAAGGGGGAGGGCAGTTTCTCCAGAGTGAAAGTGTATCCCCGGTGGTATATTGGGAACATGTGACGGCCTACATCGTGATCACAGACCTCAGCTGAGAGTGGGCGTGTATACCGGTGTAGATCCTTTGTTGTCTGGTCACGTGTTATAGAGTGCGTCTATACAATAATTCGCGTGAGAATGACAAAGATCATTCGTTTGTCACTGCGAATCACAGACTCCATACAGACCCCACACACATACCTGGTTATCATTGTGCATAAGTTGTTTTAGAATTTACCAAATAAATGATCACATTTTTTAAAATAAAATTCAACTTTTATCAGAAGAAGCAACATTTTACAACAGTCTATTTAGACATTCAAGCTAAAACTCATCTCCCTATCTATTCATTAATCCATGTATTTGAGTGATTGTGCACAATTCGTTTATAAATTACTCAGGGGAAGAGAGGGGTCAGTGAACTAACACGTTTACTTGATCATTTAAAGTTAACATTGGCATATATTTTGGTTTCTCTCTCTCTTCTTTTCCTCTAAAAAAATCAGGCCACAACTACGAAACTTCATTAACTTCCCATGACGAGTTATACCTGTTCTTCCCGCAGAAAACATACAATAGCACCGACTGTCTGACAGTCTGGGGTAATGTGTGGACATGTACAGACACACGCATGAAATGGCATGCCATCGACAAACACCGGTCTGTTGGCCTGTCAATGGTTGTGTCTACACGGAGAGCGGTCAGCGCGTCGATGGCTATTTCCGAATGGGTGATAACCAGGAGTTTAAACATGCGGAGGAGGGTGAGAAAGTCAAAGTTAAGAAACCTCCTCTGTAAGGTCAAGGCGACGATTTGGGGAATGATCTCATGTTCCGACACAAAGTTAATCCTAATCAAAGCAAGCAGTACACATTTTTAAAACTTTCTGCTTAAATCATTTTCATTTCGTGGATAAGCTATTTTTTTACTAGCTCATAGCAACAATATTTACAAATATATAGATGTACCTCGAGATACGAATGCTTCAAGATACGAAAAATCCAGGATTCTACCCCCCCCCCCCAAACTGTTAACCATCGTGTTTTAAAGTACATCTGTATACATAAATCTTTTAAACAAAATTAAGTTTTCGTTACAATGTCAATAAAATTTATTTGGAAAAGTACCGTATTTTCCGGCGTACAATACGACTTTACCACCAGTACCGCAATACAGTACATTATACAAATGGCAAACAATCAAGAACCAGCAAGAAGAAAGAAATATGAAGCCGGTTTCCAAATTAAAGTGAAGTGGAAGAAGGGTGATCTTAAACGACGAAAATAGCATTTTTAACATGAAAAATGTGTGTGGGTGTGTGTGTGTGGGGGGGGTCTTATACAACCAGTCATATTATATGCCATTATATATACCATTATTTAAATGTACAAGATGTATCCTATTTTTAAAACATTTTTGGTTGAAATTTAAAATTGGCTCCAGCCTTTAATCGATTGAGAACCTATGTAATTGTTAGGAGTTGCTAGGATCAGTTATTCAGCTCATTTATTTCAAATTGCCAAAGCAAATAATGTATCACTTGCTCAAATTTAAAATAGAGAAAATTGCATTTTAAAATTTTGGTACAATAATGTCCAGTAAAGTCTTTTAATTTATTTACTTAAAATCATTTTGGATCCTTCTGGAAAACTGTTTTCTTTGCCAATGAAAGTTAATGTAATGTCGGACTAGCGAACATAACAGGAAAAATAAAACTAATGTGAAATAAAGTATAATTGCGCGACACTGAATAAACGTTGGTCGCTCTATAAGGATTAATATACTCGAAGGCTTTTGGGAAACCGGAAACAAAGTAACTTCCGTGTATACAAGGAAAAAAAATTGAATTAAAACTTAAAATAAACTATGCAAATTTTGGCTTCGAGTTTAACAGAGCGTTTTTTCCCCCGCAGTAAAATGTCACCGTGTGACTTGGTTATTTGTGCAAGATATTAATTTGAAAAAAGGGAACGATGTTTTAAAAAATTGAAAATATAAAAAATGAATGCATGTCGGTTTATCAGTTAATGCTTTACTATACCATTCATCCGATCGCCAGGTAACTTAAAAATTTGTAGAGAACGCTCCCGCAAAGGTTAAAGGCAAAAAGAAATTTAAATACCACTCATTGGGGGCTGGGGCCCAAACATGTGCACTTACAGTGACATCTAAATAATTACCATTTCCGGTTACCGGAAATCGGTTAAAAGTTGAATGAAACATGCATAGGATATAAAATATAAATCTTATATATGAAATTTCATCAACTTAACTGAACTGGTACTCAAGCTATCGTGTTCACACACACAGTCAAGATTGAAAAACCAGGGTTTTCCGACTCAGGAAGGTGTAAAATGTCGAGATTTATCAAAAGCTCGATTTCCATTATAATTATTAGCACGATTACAATACTTCCCCCCCCCTATACTCATACGAGAAAGTAAAAACAGCGCATGCGCATCAAAAGGTGTTGGATCACACCAACTTCTGTATCTCATTCAGAACAGACCACGTGAGAAACCCCATGTAACCAGAGACAAGAAATAGCCCAAGTTATGGCATATCTCTAGATATGATAAGAATGAGACAGCTATGACAAGAAATGCTGGAGAAGAGGGTGACAAAGTGGGACCCGGGGCGGTTTTATGGCCCTTTAGCACATCAGGTAGCTTTTGTTTTTAAACATAAGGATATAATAGGCGTTTCATAACAAATGTGGGCAGTTAAAGCTGGAGCGCAAGTATGTAATCACTTTCAGACACAGACAGGCTGAATTTTCCCTGGCAGGAACTTTGATCAGATCAGCTGGATGTTTTTTTCCCCCAGTGTCCTAGATTCTAGTCTTACCCAGAGCTTAATACCTTCTACCCGCTGGTAAAGGCATATTCTGCTACAGGCTACCAATAAACTGAAGTACCAAAAGAGACAGTACACACGACCTAGATTTTTAATGTTTCCTTTGATGAGTCGTGCAAGCGATGATCAACTATCGATAATTGTGTTTACGATGATCAATCATACCCCCTGGCCAACACGGGTCAGCCACAAAAATCCAAACTATTGTTTGTTAGCGTACACCATGCATGTCTATTGGAATGTCGGCGATGACGAAGGCTGAACAGTTCGACAACTTCCCATTCACTAAAAAGTGGGTAGGAGTTGGACAAACAGTAATATTTACTCTAACGGTAGGGTAAAAGAATCCTGGTAGTCAAAGGGGATAAATAAAAGTGAGCAAGAGAAGACCGAATAATAAGATTGCTGCAGCCGTCCCCTGGGTGACTCATAAAAGTTGTAAACTTAGATAACAGCCTCGTCTTCCTACGTCCCGAGTAAGGGGTAGAAAAGTTGTGTGTTGCTTTCCCCCTTGATTTTTTTTAAACACACCAAAAAGCATCCCCCCGCCCCCACACACTTTTACAAAGCTGAACCTGAACTCAAGTGTTTTCTGAAATGCCGGAGATAGTCGAACAAACGGTTTTAAAACATCCTACAAGCACAAAAGTGAATAGTGAAAACTAATCTCTTCAAACATACTTCACTGAGGAGATAGGAGGGGTGGGTAGGTGCAAGATTGTATGACGTAAGATAAGGTTCACACCTGGAGTGGAATTTTCATTTTGGCATGTGGGTATAAGTATAATGCAGTGCACCTTGACGATTCGAACCTAATTTTTTCATCTCGTGTGCGACAAAACAGCTCTTAGCCACTATATGGCGCCTTTTCCTAGTTTCCCAATATCAAGCAGACGGATAACATGTTGACATTGACACATTAATTAATATTTTCAAATTTTACCCCCCCCC
>MUZC01004818.1:149806-160529 GCA_002072015.1 Radix auricularia | reverse complement strand
TAATAAAGTTTTTACACGAATGATCCATTTTAATTGGAGGTATATATATATATATATATATCTCATAAAGGCACACATACAGACAGTGCTACCCGGTGCATGTCCAGAATCTGCCGCCCTTGTTCCATAAAATATATTATTAAGGTGCTTACAATTCTAACTCCGTGCTCTCACTCAAGTTCGTTGATCCGTATGCAAAATTGCACAACATTCATTTTTGTGAAATATTTTACAACCCACCACGTTGCCCCAAACCTTTCAACGGACATTAAGTTCAGGTTAAGCTTGGGTCCAGTGAGGTGGTCAAACCTTCAAAATATTGCCAGCTACACATTTATGTTGTTTTTTTTTTTAAATAATAATAATAATTACAACGCCCATTATAAAGCTGTCTAAAATAATAAATAAGACTACCAAGTAAGAATGTATTCCTATAACGAGTCACTGAGTCATAAGGGCCAGATATAAATACCAGCAAGATAACCCGCGTGTCAAGGCCAGCTACTACATGATGATAGATGGAACACAAGCGTCTATTAAAAATGTATCGGGCAAAACAAAACGTGTAGCGCTATAATATATATTAAAAAATAACAAAATGCTTCGAGCTCACATGTTAGTTCTAGAAAAGATGTTGAAGGCGAATATTATGAGCAATGGTCCCTCTAAGGTTCTTTGGTAAGTGTCCAAAATAAACTCGGGTACACAATGTTGCACATTATTAATTTTTTGTCCAATATTTTACCAAATTTTCTGCGCGGTAATTCAGAACTACTGCGCGGCGTCGGTCGCGCAGCTTAAAAGAGCTTATGAACTACATCATTCCATCGGCGCATCAGAATGGACTTCTTCTAAAGCAACGGTTTCCAACCTTGACTATATGCTCTATAGTTTAGAGAGTATAAGGGGGATTGTTGCTTACAGTGTTAGAAGCGAGACAAAAGCAGATATCAAATCTGAACTAATGCTTATAATATTCGTATTTTTGTAAGTGTACCAAATTTTTAAAACTCATCAACTAAAAGTTCAAGTTTTAAAAAAATGCATAATTATTTATATCACTATTTTATGTAGTAGCATACTTTTATAGAAATGAGAAATGTTTTGTTTAATTTATACAGGCGTTCCTTTACAGAAGATTGCGTCCTACAATCTGTTAAGAGCTCATTGTCAAGGGACGTTCACAGGCCACGGCTATGAGGGACCACTCTATTCCCAGCCCCTTTTGTTTCCTTAACTAGTGTCTGTTACCCATTTGGAGCGAGGTAGACTCAAGGACACCATTGGCCCTAGGAACTAATCCCTACCAAATGTAACAAAAGATAATGATCTTCAAATAAGACATTCTGTGTCTACATTTTTAACTAAGGTGTTTCAAAGAATGAATTTTTGTTTTTTAATTACTTTAGCAGTCAGTTTTGAAGAAAAATCATGCAATCACTTATAGCAGTTAATATCCAATGCAGCGATAAGTCTGGATTAATATCCAACTGTGAAGTGCTTAAGGCTAAAAATATGTTACAATGTTATTATTTTGAACTATTGTAAAGAAAATGGACTGCTTAAATACCTGTGATAAGATACGCAAAATAATTAATAATAATTAATATGCTGATGAGTTGTAACTTGGTCATACCATAATCCAGAAAAATAACTTTTTTGAGGACATGGGCCCAACAATATCTTTAAGAATGTTCTAACTACGTACTTTTAACATCACCTTGTTGCATGCCCCAAAAAACACATCACAGAGGAAAAGAAAAAGTAGCAAGATCAGACCACCAGCTGCTATTGATTGGGTTTATATATATAGTAAATAGGTTATGGAAAACTGAGTCATCAAAACCCTTGGAAGAAATATTCAGCAGCTGCAGATATGAACACAATCAAAACAATAGTTAGCAAACAGGGCAACAAATACAATTATTTCAATTAGAGCAACTAAGAAAAATAATTTTGAGAATTAAATGCTCCTCTTTAAATTAGGCTTATATGGTAAGGACTAATGATTCTGTCTTATGCAGAGTTGAGCCTGCGGGGTGAGATAATTTGTGGATAACAGGGAGAACACTGGTAAATATAATTAGGACAATGTTCAAAAACCTCCTTAGCTACATATAAACAACAACAAAAATTATACATGAAAGTGCTGATGAGCCCACAAATTTTGGGGGGCATTTATTTTTTGTATGCCCTCCCCAGTCCCATATGATAGATTGAAATCATTTCATCTCCCTGTTGGCCTCTTAAGAATGAGTAGAGTATCATGAAGTAACTGATGTAATAATTAAATATACACAAGCCACAAGGTTAATGGAAAACAAAATTAATTATGTTTTTCTTGGAGCTAAGTCTGAATAACTAAAGATAAAGATATCACATTAAAAATTACTTTCAAGACAGAAATATTCCCTTGATCCAATAAAAGGATTAAGACAGATTTTTATTTAAATTACCTAACTATTTTTGACACAACATCTCCAGGTATATTGATTTCAACATATCTTTAAAGTTAATGGAAAAAAATTGTGGTGCAAAATATGTTATTCACTATTTTCTTGGTCATTTAAACTCTTTATATGAGCTGTATAATAAAGTTTTTACACGAATGATCCATTTTAATTGGAGGATTTTTAATGTTTATTCACCAAAAATATATTGTTGCAAAAATTTCAACTTATTGTTGGTTGCTGCATGAATGTTTATAATATTTTGCACAGTGGATCTTGTTTTTATTGAGGTTTTTCAAAGCACTTAATTTGGTGAAATGTGTTCTGAGTCATTGTCCAGCTTGTTAAAAGCAGATGGACATATCGTTATTTACATAATAAGTTTCATATACAAGACTCTATTACTAAATAAATACAGACATTGAAATACTAATACCCCCTTATCATGCCAATGCATCCATTGTGTTAAGAATAATAGACAAGTGAGAAATTTAGTATTGCATGTATCTTTAAAGATCTAAATAACCTGTTTCAAAAAGCTGAGGTATTGCTTTAAGAAATGGTTCAGTTTCTTTATTAATAAATAAAAGTAAAAAATCATACACCTCTCCACATAAATGCTAAAATACATTTTGCATACAGACATTTCAATGTTAAATTAAGTTAAATTGGATTGGTTAAAATTTGCATTGTTAAAATTAAGAAGTAGAGTTTTATGACAAATGGATGTTAACCAGAGAAATGTTTAAGGGCTACTGAAGAAGAAAAATGAAATAAGTTCAAATTAAAAGATATATTCATGTCTTAGCAGATAACCTTAGAATATCAATAAATGGTATAATATTTTCTCTCAAAAAATTTGAATTAATCTATGACATACATCAAAACAAACAAGTGTTTATTTACCAATTTTCACATTACAAATTATAAATAGTGCAAAGAAAATTTGGCGATGAATAAATGTGTATATCTTTGGAGAATAGGCTTTAAGCCTTATCATTAACAAATATGTGATGACATGAATTAATATTTATTACCTTGCATAAAGTTATTTTTAAAAAAAACATTTCTTTAAAGAACTTCAGTAATTCCTAATGACTAGATCACATCAGGCCATGAAATTTCTCTCAAATAATATATATTCCTTAGTCCATTACAGATACTATGGTATGAGTTTCTTTCAATTGTGTGACACTGTCTAATCAACAAAGATGGTGTCACAATACATTAATTTGTATGTTTGAAATCAAATCAATTCTGGGCATGGAACCAATAGCAATGCTTTATTTTTTAAAGTGTTTTACTGTATTTGTGTATTTACTATTAAAAAATTTGAATTCTGAAGAGTGCACCAATGTTCCCTTTAAGCTGTGCAGGTTTCTGACAGATGCCACACAGAAGTTAAGAATTGCTGTGCAGCAAATTGTGCAAAATATTGCACAAAAAATGGATGCTATGCAAATTTACACACAACGTTTTCCTACTTTGTATACGAAACCAACGAACCTTAGAGGCAACAATGGAGTGCGCACAGGCTTCTTCTATATAAACAAAATGACTTTATTTTAACTAGCTTATGTAATAACAATTTTAATTTTATATCTATTCACAGGGATTAATTCAAATTTCAGGAGTTTTCGAGAACTAAAAAAAAAATTCCAATCATATTTAAGCATCAATTATTATAAGACCATCACATACTTTGAGAATGCAATATTTTGCTGGACTCAACGATTTAAAAAAAATGAATGAACAATTTATTTGTTCACCCGACCCCAGTAAAAATCACATTTATGTTTAAAAGAAATTATTTTTAAACTACAGGAACCCTGCACACACTCTTAAAAAAGGCCTCTCAAAACAAAGGCCCTTCGGGTAGATCTGGACCACCAGGGGCCTTTAATTAGACAATAAGGTCCTCAGGGATCCATGTACCACATTTTTGCACATATAAGAAGCAAGCAATTTTAGGTTATAGAGTCCGGTGTGGACAATTTGTGTGAGCAAAAGTTTACGCACCCCTAAGGACAATTTTATATGAACAAAAATTACACTGTGGCTTCATTACCATAATTTAGTTAAAATCTAAGAATGGTGTAAGGCAGGATGCAACTGTTATTGTTTATTCTTAACTGCCTCCAGGCCAATAGTGGATGGTATATAGATTCTAGAAAAATTTAATGCCAGATGTAAAGCCAGCTTCTTTGATGTGCTAGGCCAAGTCTTTAGTACATAAGACCGATACCACATTTAGACTTTAAATAGGGCAAATAGGGGTAAATTACCCCATTTGGGATAACAAGGGATCTCTTGGGGGTAAAAAAGACTCATTTGGAGCCAATATAAACCACTAAAATTTGCTCATTTGGGGTAATGACAACATAAAATATTATAAATTTGGGTATCTGGCAAATAAGTTTGACAACCCCTGCTTTAGACCAATAATTTCCAAGCCCTCAGCAAACGAGATTAAAAAGTTTTAGACCAATAAATTCCCAGTCTATGCGGTTAGCATATATTAATGAGGGAATAGTCTTCTTTTTACTGGTATATATAGTTATCAGAGTAATTTTCTTAAAATTTAACTAATTGTTAAATTATTTCAATTTTGATGTACTGTCTACTTAAGACATCATTAAATTAGCTCGAAGAAAAGCAGAAGAGCTGCTGGAAGAGAATTCTGCTGCAGCAAGAAAAATGTATGTGATTGAAGGTTGTATGCAAAGGAGATTAAATTTTTTTTTAAAAATTATAAAACTTATCTATACATAAGACACAGGATCTGACAATAAGTGTTTAAAAAATTATTTATTTTTTAGGGCTGCGGAAATTAACAATAAATTTGTGAATTAATTGTTAAAAATGCAATTAAAATTTAAGAAAATATATCTATTTTTTCCAAATTATTAATAATTTATATTTTTTGTTACTTACGTACTTTTCCCTCGTATTATTATTTATTTAGACATGCACATGTAAAAAAAAGGTTGTTCCCCTTACTTCTTGCATATCAAAGCCAATTCGCTGTGTTATGTCACAAAATTTTGGAGCCAGGGAATTACAGTGACTCAACTAATTTTGCAAAATAATGAATCCCAACTTAAGGGGATCTATATATTTTCATTATAAAAAATATAATTAATTGATTAAATTTTTCCCGATTTAGCAAACCAACATTTTTTAATCAGTACCAGCCCTATTTACATAAGCTGCACCCAGGATCCCTTGAAGCTGCGCATACAAGCAGATATCTGAATGATGCTGCACAATAGTTTAGAATTACACTAAAACAAACCTTAGAGAGAACATTGGTGCTGGGTACATAAAACTTTGTATAAGATCCCTTATAAATAAATCAATATACAATATTAAAGTCAATGTGGAATTGGGAGTTTAAAACCCCAACAGCCAAAAGTTAGTCCATTGTAATGATAATTTGACAAAATAGCAATTGATAGATATTTTCTTTTTCTTTCTATTTTTATATTGTAAAATAACATGTGTGCAGTGAGAATAAAATATTATATATATTTCAATATATACAATGGGTAATGTTGAAAAAGCTGAAGATTCCTGCACAAGATTGATCAGTGCTGGATTTACCTATTTGCTAAACAAACTGTAGCTTAGGGTCCCACCTTCTTGGGGGCCCCCCGGAATATTTCTTCTTCATATTTAGCACCGACATAGAATATCTGGACTTCAAAATGGGCCCCATATCTCAAATAGCATAGGGCCCAATCTAGTCTGAATCTGGCCATGACATTGATAGTATCAAAGGCATAGTGGCTATGACTTAAAAAGTAAGGAAAGAGCGCATTCAGCTTGACTGATTAAGTTGACTAGTAATCATTTATTAAGTGCTAAAATGTATAGCGATGAACAATAACTGTACAGAGTTAAAGAGTACTTAGTCTTAACGTAATCAAGTTGATGTTTACTAAATTGAAGTTTTGTTATTAGTATTGGTATATTTTAGGAGAAAGTAAGGGGGAAGAGGAGCAGGAGTCAATGCCATTTCCAATGTCCCTTGAGGATGGGCAGATGCCAAAATACATTTTTACATTTACATATTATAGTCACAATGACAACTAGTAGCGGTAGTAGTAATAGTAGAAGTTAGTTCTAGTAGAAGTATTTGCTAAAATTAGTGGTGGGTAGGCTTATTAACTTTTTTAATAGTAGTAATAATGCTAACTTATGACACTGTTTCATTCATGAAATAATCATAATAAATGATACTAAGGACTCATAATTTACCAAATAAACAAATAAATAATAATTATAATACACACTCACACTTAACTTAAACGTATCCGTATACTATAAATTATAAACTATAACTAACTCCGACTCCAGTCCTCAGACTCAGAAATGACAAAAATGTTATTAGAAATAATTATTAATACTTAATAATACTAATACTCATTTTTTGGTAAAATCCGATTTTACGTTCCCACTCAACATGGCCGTCATCTTTGTTGATATGCCGGGAACCAAAGAAATTGGAAAATTCAACTATTAAAATTCTAAAACTAAACCTAACCCTAACTTCAAAATTATAACTAAACCTAACCCAAACCCTAAATAAATTAACAAATAAAAATTCTAAATCTAAACCTAAACAAAGGAAGAGTATGCATAATTAATTGCTATGTAACCCATTTGGGAACGTATAATCGGATTCAACCCATTTTTTTTATCTTTTTATCACTCCTTCGTCTAAAAAACTTCAAGTCACAAGCTCAAACTTATTTCTTCTGACTTCTGGATTCAATGTCAATAGTCACTAATAGTAGTAGTACTAGACTCATACTCGTCTCATGTCAAAAATATCATGTCATGTCATTTTAAAATTAATTAGTAATAATTAATCATTTTAAATGATTTTATTTTTATTATGATTTTTATTTTAATTTTAGTTAACTCTCTCTAAAGTCTAAAGTGATCAAAATCAAAGTGAAGTCTAAATCTACTGACACTGAGAAACTGGTGACAGTGACTGGTAGACTCATTAATTAAAGTTAAAGCCTCCATTAATCATTAAAATTAAAAAAGAAAACAACTAATATTTCCAATGGTCCAATGGCCAATGGCAATGGCCAATGGCAATGGCTAACAATGAACAATAAACTATTATATTAAAACTTATCTGATCTGCAGATCTGGTATATAAAATATAAATTACTAAATGAACTAAATAAGGTAACTAAAAATAGTATCATACTATTTTGCTATACTGTATACTGTATTATACTGTATAGTATAGTATAGCAAATTTTGGCAAAAGGCAAAGGCAAAAGCAAATAAAAATTAATATATTTAATATTAATATATTTACTTCACTGAAGTTTTATTTTAATTTAAATTAATGAACTTACGCTTCTTAAAATCATGGCAACACACAATTATCCGCACAATCATGATTGAAAATATCAATTTCGATTATAAACAAACTTACAAGAATAAACTAGAATAATAATAAATACTAATTACCTCTGTTTTCTACTCCATCTGAATCTGAGGTATCCGCCATTTTCTTTTAGGCATGACGTCACAATAAATTGAACAGGAAATGCCCGGAGAGCTCGCGCGAGGTTCCGAGCAAACTTATCTGTCGAGGGTATAACTAGAAACAGAAGTTGACCCGCACACCAATTGTAAAAGTAATGTCATTGTTTGATATTCATGACGTCGATTCTAAGAGCATCTTGTTTTAAAATACCTACTCCTATGTGACATTTTTAAAAGTCATTTTGAAGGAACATGTTGCCCTTAAATTACCAAAAATTTAACTATATAATTTAAAATAATATTTTTTTGTTGAAAAGATCCTAACGAGAAATGAAATGACTCACCAACAGAGCAGGGATGGTCGTGTTTTCGTTGACAACGCCCACATTTATATCACTTTTCTTCTGTTAAATCGGTGCACAGATTTGGTTTCTAATAACAATAGGATGCTAGCAATATGACGTAATACGCATTTCTCTCTATTTTGGTAGTTCTATATTTATAATGCAACGGTTTAAACAGCACCAACCTCCGCTACGCTATCTTACATATTCAGCAGGCAAGGGGGGTGTGCACAAAAAAAAAAAAGAAAGTCCTTTCCCCCATGCCTCACATTCATCCTATTTTTGGCAACTAATGCATTAAAATTCTGAATATTGATTTTTTAAGTTTTCAAAAATCAGTGTAAACAAAACACTACTTAATGCAAACGGTGGTTTTTAATCAATTTTATAAAACAAGGCTGGCTGCCGGGGATATGTAAGTTGTCAAATTATAATTATTATTTAAAGTATTGTATATGTTCAATATAATGGAAATACCAAACAGTCGACAAAACAATGCACGGTTTTGCAAGAGGATGCTACATGGAGATACAACACTGTAGTCTTCTTATGGATTATTCCAGAGGCGTCACTAGGGTTGGTGTCACCCGGGGCGGTAGCTATTGGTGTCACCCCCTCACGATTTAACCCATAGAACTCCTCCGAGTTTTCCATTGCCAAATAACGAGAATATATAGAATTTTACAGTCTGGTGTCACCCCCTGATGGTGTCACCCGGGGCGGCCCGTCCCCATCGCACCCCCTAGTGACGCCACTGGTTTATTCATTCACTCGTCAGTAAGAAATTGTACTGTTCTGTTATTTTCTGCAATCATTCGCTGTTAGTGTTATAGAACCAAAATTTGTTATTGGCCCTGGTGTGTGTGTGTATGTGTAGACTCAGCCACACAAGACAAAAGGAGAGCAGTTATTAGAGACGTGAAAGGGGTAAACAGCAGTTGTCAGAACTCACAAAATAACTGATGCTCAAAGCAGTGCTATCTGCTATAATGGACGTAAACGGGTAGGGGGTGGGGGCGACAAAATGCAGAGATTTACTCTCCATGGTTCTGGATATTCCGTTGTTTCTAGTTAACGACAATGTGACGTTTCGTAGCACAACAAATATGAACCTTAAATTAAGGAAAGTTTTTTAAATATGCTTCAGATAATATCTAATTGTGACCAGGGGCGACACTAGGGTTGGTGTCACCCGGGGCGGTAGCTCATGGTGTCACCCGGGACGGTAGCTCATGGTGTCACCCCCTCATGATTTAATCCATAGAACTCCTCCGTGTTTTCCAGTGCCAAATAACGGGAATATATAGAATTTTATGGCCTGGTGTCACCCCCCTGATGGTGTCACCCGGGGCGGCCCGCCCCCTCCGCACCCCCTAGCGACGCCACTGATTGTGACACAATTCTAAACGGGCAATGAATGCGACGATAAAAGATTATACATATATAGTAAAAGCAAACGCATATTATTTTTTATCAGATCCCAGAAACAAATATATAAATTATGCGCTGGTGTTTCTTGTATGGATATACAGGTGCGAGGCTATGACGGATTAAGGGGGGGGTGCTGAGTGGGCTAAAGCCAGGGGCCCCCAATGATTTAAGGACCCCAAACATATTAAAGTGTATAATAAAGGTGGCTGGACTTGACCCCAGGTGGCATTGCAGCCAGGGGCACCATGCATTCTTGATCCGCCCCTGCCACGAGGTATTGTTGTATGATGTTTATTGTATGAATATACAGGCTGCGAGGTATTGTTGTATTATGTTCACCAGAAAGGTCAACACATTGAGCTGGTGAATAAAATTATAAAATATATAGAAATCTTTACTGAAAGTTGAGTTTCGTGGCCTCAGCTATATGATCAGCACTAGATTTACCTATCTGATAAATAAGCTATACCATAGGGCCCCCGTCTTCTTGGGGGGCCCCATATATTTTTCTTCATATTTGGCACTGACATAGAACTGGACTTCTAAAGGGCCTAAACATCTCAAATAGCTTAGGGCTCCATAAAGTCTAAATTTAGCACTGACTATGATATCCTCGCAGATCTAAACAGTGTCAGAGCAGAAGAGTAAAAATGTACCGACTGAGTAGTTATTACTGCTAGCCAAATCAAGACAATGCTATAATTTTTTAATTGACTTAAGAGGTTTTTATTCAAGTACTGAAATCAATTACGTTGGTCTGTTGTAGAGAAGACAAACAAACTTGGGCAAGATGTGTTAACAAGTGAACGCAACGTCAATTAGAAATTAAATTAACAACCCGCAAAAACACAGTTTCGGGCTATAAATCCCTTATATATGAGACATAACTAAAAGTATTCATTATGTTCAATATGGGACCATCCATAAAGTACGTCATGCTATTTTTCATTAATTTTTACCCCCCCCCCCCTGTCACAAATCTTG
>MUZC01004818.1:135689-146224 GCA_002072015.1 Radix auricularia | reverse complement strand
TCAGATTATCAGAGCGCTCAAGTATTAGGAGTTATAAGACTTAGCGGCATATCGAACCTTCCATATATATATAAATTAATTTCTCGATTAATCGGTAGAGATTTTTATCGAGTAAAAATTATTTTAATCGATAAAATTATGGAAAATCTCTTCAATAATGTCGTTGCATTATTATTAAATAATCAATCATTACTAATAAAAAAAAGTTGCTTTTGTTACGTACAAACTTCTCCATTTAAAAAAAAAAGGTTTTTAAAGTGTAAACTTTAAAATAAGCTATTTTATAAGGAAAATGATATTAACAATTAAACATTGTTTTTACTTAAGTAGCAGGGGGCCACGGTGGTCGTGTGGCAAGCGCGCTCGACTGTCGTTCCGATCGTCACGAGCTCGAATCCATGGGAAGCCAGGGACTTGTTCCCGGGGCCTAGGGCGTCCCCGAGTTCCACCCAGCTCCAAATGAGTAAAAAGCGGCGGGGCAATGCGTGGAACCCCTAGCCGTGGCATGAGGCACTTGAACGCTGCATCCCCTGCCAAAATACAGCTGCTGCCTTGCAGATGGTCTTGGCTAACCAAAGGCTATGGAAGCAAATCCAGAAAATACAGCAGGCTGAAGTCGGAGACCACGGACCTATTGGCGCAAAACTCGTGGCACGCAAAACTCAATATTCAATATTGAGAACGAAGAAGAATACTTAATTAACAAAAACAAAATTCAAATTCATAAGATATTATATTGAAGGATTTATATCTATATAAAAAAATGTGAAATGCCTATTTTTGTTACTTCCCTTGAAATTTTTAGTTTAAGGACGTCATACATCTTATTTTTAGCTTTAAACAAAATTATCGATTAATTATTCGATAATTTTTCAAAAGTTAACGATTAATTTAAAATTAATCGATAACATATATATATATATATATATATATGTGTGTGTGTGTGTGTGTGTGTGTGTATGTGTGTGTGTGTGTGTGTGTGTGTGTGTGTATACCCACACACTTGAAGGTTATGGTTCATATGTAAGGGATTTATATTTAGAAACTTTGTCTTGACGGGTTGTTTAATAATACCCACTCAGTACCAGTTGGTTGTCAATGAACCAACAAAGCTTATCGTGCACAGACTTTTGCCATCACTAAAATCCAAAACAGAAGCGTAACTGGGTTTTCCGCGCCCTTTGGCTAATTTATTTTTGGCGCCCTTGAGAAGTAGGAAAAATACTAAATTATACAGAATAAATTGATTATTGAAGGATTAGCCCTCGGTGCCAGGGGTGGACTGGGCCGCAGGGACCAATGAGCGATTGATATGTGTTGCAAACTGTACTTCTACTACTGGAAAAGATATGTTTGAATTAGTTCAAGAGAGACTCATTGAATGTAACATTATATATTGTGTCGGTAATGCTACAGATGGGGCAGACTATATGCAAGGACAGTTTACTAAATGGTTGAGTGACGTCGAATCTCATAAAATTTATGTCTGGTGCTAAGCACATGTATTGAATCTTGTTCTAAATGGTATCACTCAAACCACGACCTCTTCAATTAGCTTATTTCAACTGCGCGGTGTTCTTTCGAGGAACGTATAAAAGAATGGATGTTTGGGTCGATCACCAACAGAAATCTAGACCAAAGATTCAATATTTTTGGTGAAACTCGATGGTGGGCCAAAGAAAGTAAGTTAAAAACGGTATTAGGAAATTTTGATGATCCAAACTCATCATTATTCATTGTATTGATTAAATGTTACAAGAACTAGCATCATCAGACGCATTGAATGCAAAAAATCAAGGATACAGCTAAAACTTTACAAGATAAGTTTATCAAGTTTGAAATTGTTGTCACTACAAAACTTTACTTAAGAATATTCCAGTACACAGGATCGTTATCTAATTATTTACAAACCACCGGAATGGATGCACTGCAAGCAAACCGTAATGTAGATTGTACTGTCAAGTTGTTAAAAAATATTTTAAGACATTTCGAAGGTATTCTCGACTATGTGTTAAACGATTTGTGTCCTGGGCTAATAACAAGTTTGAAGAACAGAATGTTGAAATTACCATTGAGGACAATTTTGTAGTGAAAATTTTCCACAAAACCAAAACGTGATGTCTGATGCGAGAAGAATGCATGAGGTAGTAGGAAATAATAGAGCGGAGGACAGATATCGCTTTGAAATTTATAATTGCATCATGGACACAATTGTAAAAACTATTGAAAAGCGATTTGAAAGTCACGATTCTTTATACGCATAAGATATTGTCTTTGAGGATAATAAAGAGCAAGGTTGGCTACATCATCATGCATCACACTAGAAGTATTCTTGTTAAATTTGATGAAAGCGCCACAGCAAATAATCTCAGAGAAGAACTGAAATAGTACAAATATTCAAATTATGTTCCCGACGAATAGCTCCTCCAAATGTTCGATGATTCAGTGGAGGACAGCGTCAGCGAAGATTCGCCACATGAACTCGGCGACGACTAAGTTGTGGATAAGAGTGAGGAACTTCCAAAATACAGATCTTGTTTGCTGCATTTTTTTGGTATTACATAAATACAGTTTCTATGGGCAAACATACAAGTATCTCTTTAAGGCATATGAACTCTTATTGAATCTGTCATCTACCCAGGTAGATTGTGAGAGATCTTTATTTAAACTGAAATACATTAAGAATCGCTTGCGAAGCTCATTGTCTTCTTCACACCTTAAAGCTTTTATGCTTATGTCAACAGAAACCGAAAACTTAAGCGAATTGAATGACAAAATTATGTAGTAGAAATAGCACGAAACTTACTATAACGACAATCACAGTGAGTCCGAATAAATTGATTTAAACTTGAATTGACATATTTTAGATATTTTATTTATAATTTTAAATTATATGTGCGATTTATCGATGCTTTTCTGTTTTTTAATTGTAATTTGTAAAGTGAACCTTGACTATAGCATCGGCCTTCAGGTTTGGATGGAAAAAATGCACTAGGGAAATAAAGGTATAATGAAGATAGGGCCGCTTTTTGTTTTTTGTTCCCGGGCCCCTTGGACTGCCTAGTCCACCCTTGCTCGATGCCCTTGGCAACTGCCCCGATTCAAAGTCGTTGTTACGCCTCTGCTGCAAGACATGTCTAAACACGTCGACTTTGGGCTGCGCATTTATATGTTCATGGCATGGTCGAAACTGTCTTCGTCTATTAAAGTGTATTAGAACTCAAAATAGAGATGAGTTTCCGAATTGAGTAAAGGGTTTTGACTTGTATCAACAGGGGAATAGATTTGGCGACGGGGGACAAACTATAAAAATGTCGCTCCACACTCTGTTTAATAAATATTTTATCCTTTTTTTTGCAGTTTTTATATTGTGACGCTGTAAGCCTCACTTTGACATCCCTGTACCTTGGCCCTCGGGAGCCTATGTATTCATTGCCCACCTCTCGATGATCCACTGTGTATTCGCGTGTAGAGTGCATGCTATCTACTTTGTAACTAGAATTATTACGCTTGCAGTTTGAAGAAAATGTTAATGTTATCTGGCTAATTCTTTTCTATATATAATTGACATTTTAAAGACAATTAATGTTGAATGCCGATGCTCATTTCACATATCTTAATACGCACATCGAAGCGTGTTGTTGTTATACTCGAAGTTTAACCACATTTTCAATAAAACGCTGGCTGATTTTACCCTGGAGGCATTAAACCACCTCGTCCACGGTATGCACACATGGGGGCGCGGTGGTCAAAGTGTTAGTGCGCTGCGGTACAAAAACAATTCTAAAATAAAAATAAAAATCGGTCACGGGTTCAAACCCCGGTTCTGGCACCCCTACGGGTAGATGATGCTCGTTAAAACCTTGGCTGGTAGTTCATCTAGGAGAAGGAAACTCCGAATACAAATCCTCCGTTTCCTTGCGGCTATACCTGCCGGGAAAGGCTAAGGGAGTAAACCCTGAAAGAAAATCAGGAATTGGAGCACCTACAGGCGGTCTATACATAAGACTTATGTACATACCGGCAGCTCCTGCGACACCAATGGCAGCCAAGCTGCATCGATGCAAGTCGTTCCCTTGGTTACACCATTGACGTGGAGAGGGGGGATATGCTGTATGGGCAGCAGCTAATTCCCCATATTACCCGCCCAGGCTTGCATCACCTCTGGAGAGGACACTCCAGCGTCGCCGCAAGGTGTCGACAAAACACGGGAAGCAGCAGTTACCGGTTATAAGCCAAAGCTCAATTGACGTAGAGCTAGGCGCCAGGGGCTGCTTCCGACGGTGGGAGAGACTACCAATGTCTCACTGGACAGCTACCGCCCGCCTCAAACTGGGCAGCCCCCAGTCAAATAGGTGCTATCCCGTCATGGCCTGCCTTCTCCACTGGGTGCGTGGAGATTAGAGTACCACTCAACAAGTGGGCCACTAAGCCCTGCACCAAGAAATACAAAAAAGAAAAAGAAGACCCCAGCTCTTCGAATCGCTAGCTGGAACGTGAGGACTATGTGTCCCGGCATCACTGATGATCTGCAGTCCATAAACGACACACGGAAGACAGGAATAATCGATAGAGAACTTAAAAGGCTAAAGATTGACATAGCATGCCTTCAGGAGACCAGGCTCCCAGACAACGGTTCACTCAAAGAGGCCAATTACACCTTCTTCTGGCAAGGCAGACCGAAAGACGAACCTAGACAGCATGGTGTGGGTTTCGCTGTTAAAAACACTCTTCTACCATCCATTGAACCACCGTCATCAGGCACGGAGAGGATCCTCACTCTAAGACTCAGAACAACTGCGGGCCCAGCAAACATTCTTAGTGTGTATGCCCCAACACTCTATTCAACTCCGGAAGAGAAGGACCAGTTCTATGGAGCGTTAGACCAGGCAATAGCCGGCATCCACAAAGACGAGGCAATCTATCTCCTAGGAGATTTCAATGCTAGAGTGGGGAGCGACCACGAAGCCTGGCCCACCTGCCTTGGACTATTTGGAAGAGGAAAGTTAAATGAAAATGGACAAAGGCTTCTGGAATTGTGCTGCTCACGAGGCTTGTGTGTGACCAACACTTTCTTCAAGTGCAAGGATATACATCAAGTATCTTGGAGACACCCTCGATCCCACCAATGGCACCAGCTGGACCTCATTATCACCAGGCGTGCACAACTAGCTAGCGTCCTACTCACTCGCAGCTATCACAGTGCCGACTGTGACACGGATCATTCCCTTGTCGCCAGCAAAGTACGAATAATGAGGAAAAACTCGTACCACACAAAGAAAAAGGGAAGTCCACGCATCAATACCTCCTGCATGAAAGACCCTGCGATAGCGCAGCTGTTCAAAGACAAGGTGAAGGAAAGTCTCTCAAAGATGTCCCCATGCGTCACCATTGACTCCAAATGGACGCAACTGAGAGACACAATCTATACATCCGCAATACAAGCCTTTGGCAAAAAATCTCACAAAAACACGGACTGGTTTGATGAACATTGGGACGAGATGAAACCCGTCACTGAAGCAAAAAGGAAAGCTCTTATGGCTTACAAGGAAAAGCCTACACCTGACAATTTGCATGCTTTAAAAACAGCTAAGTCACTTGCCCAAAAGGTTGCACGTAAATGTGTCAATACCTACTGGCTTAAGCTCTGTTCCAGTATACAATCAGCTGCAGACATGGGCAATGCAAAAGTCATGTACGAAAACATCAAAAAGGCAACGGGCCCCTTGACGTCAAAAGCTGCTCCCCTAAAGTCCAAAAATGGAGAAATTATTCAAGACCAGGCAGCACAGCTAAAACGGTGGGTTGAGCATTATCTGGAATTGTATTCAACAGTTACCACAGTCTCCAGCACCGCTCTAGATGACATCCCAGATATGCCACTCATGGAAGAACTTGATGTCGTGCCCACACAGGAAGAGCTGAGCAAAGCAATTGACAGTCTAGCTTGTGGAAAAGCGCCTGGGAATGATGGAATACCACCAGAGGTTCTAAAGAGTGGCAAGACAGCTTTACTCCAACCATTGCACGAGATTCTGTCCCTCTGCTGGGAACAGGGCTACATCCCCCAATACCTAAAGGATGCAAATATAGTGACACTATATAAAAACAAAGGTGATAGGAGTGATTGCAATAATTATCGCGGCATTTCACTCCTTAGTATTGTAGGAAAGACCTTTGCCCGCGTTATACTAAAACGTTTACAAAGCCTAGCATCCCGCGTCTATCCAGAATCTCAGTGTGGTTTCCGGTCCGGTCGGTCTACCATAGACATGGTGTTCTCCATACGACAGCTCCAGGAAAAATGCAGAGAGCAGCAGATGCCACTATACATTGCATTTGTGGACCTTACAAAAGCCTTCGACTTAGTCAGTCGCAACGGGCTATTCCAAATACTGGCAAAAATTGGATGTCCCCCTCACCTACTTGCCATCATCAGACAGTTCCATGAAAATATGCTTGGCACAGTACAGTTCGATGGAGCTAAGTCAGAGGCCTTCCCTGTCAGCAGCGGAGTTAAACAAGGTTGTGTACTCGCACCAACACTCTTCGCAATATTCTTCTCTGTACTTCTTCGATACGCATTCAAGGATAGCAGTGAGGGAATCTGGTTACATACCAGAGCTGATGGAGGACTTTTCAACACTGCCCGCCTCCGAGCCAAGACCAAAACGACGGATGTCCTAATTCGAGAGCTACTATTTGCGGATGATGCGGCACTAACAGCACATACAGAATCTGGTTTGCAACAACTCGTGTCAAGCTTCTCCAATGCCTGCAAAGAATTTGGTCTGCAAATCAGCTTGAAAAAGACAAACATCATGGCCCAAGACACTCGACCTCCTCCTACCATAAATATCGATAATGAAAACTTGGAGGTTGTGGACAGCTTCACCTACTTGGGATCCAAGGTCTCCAATACACTGTCCATTGAAGAAGAAATAAACAGCAGAATTGGCAAGGCAGCCGCAACAATGGCTAAACTAAATAAGCGGGTCTGGCAAAACACCAAGCTAACGGAGAAAACCAAACTGTGCGTCTATCGAGCCTGTGTCATCAGTACACTACTATATGGGAGCGAGACATGGACCACTTATACATCACAAGAGCGTAAGCTTAACAGCTTCCATTTGAGATGCTTGCGCCACATCCTTGGTATTAAATGGCAAGAAAAAGTGCCTAATAGTGAGGTACTAACGCGTGCCAATACCCAAAGCATCTTCTCAATTCTTAGTGAAAGACGCCTGAGGTGGCTAGGACATGTCAAAAGAATGAGCCCCGGCCGCATCCCGAAGGATCTCCTATATGGTGAACTTGTTTCAGGAAAGAGGAAAACAGGTCGCCCACGCTTGCGATTTAAAGATGTCTGTCAAAGGGACATGAAAGCAGCCAAAATACATACAAGTGACTGGGAGTGTAAGGCAGAAGACCGATCTACGTGGCGCACAGTTGTCAAAGAGGGCGTCATAGTAGCCGAGGAGCGAAGAATGGAGGAGGCTGCAGACAGAAGAGCTAGGAGAAAGGCCAAAACATTTGGAAGCACAGAACTCGTGTGTAAAAACTGTGGCAAAGACTGTCACTCAAGGATAGGACTGCACAGTCACTCGAGGAAATGCAACCCAACCCAACGGTGATGCACCATCGTCTCGCGAGACGGAAGGATGCCGGTAGGCTGTGCACTGATGCACATGAGCTAATTGCAAGAAATTAAAGTTAAAATCTATCTATCTATTCTATAGTTCTCATAAACGATTATGTGCAAAGAAGCATGAGGGTTGACCAACACTGAGGTCGACCACGACCTATCAGTTTATTCTTTGCAAGCAAAGATGGTAGCCGGGGTGGGGGTCATCGAGACCAGCAATGCTTCTTGAGTTCACTATCCTTGTTCATTTACATAATTTCGTAATGTTGAGGTTATTACATCTACCTAACACGCGGAAGATCCTGGGTTCAAGCCCCCGCTAATATCTATTATGTCATATAGGAGTAATAAGGAGTAACACAGCTTTCGTTGTTAGGAGCAGAAGTAAAATCATGTGTGGAAAGTTCTGGGAATCTCATTCAAAGTTCGCCATCCCCTAACGGCTCGAATACAGACATTTTTAAATTTTATTTTCTATGATGAAATATGTGAAAAGGCAGAAAGGCGACGCAAACTATGTCTACAAACTAAATTACATGGAATGTTTAAAAATAACAAAATATGACAACAATAAACTCGCCCATACCGTTGATTAAATGGAACGTTCCATCTGAATGAAAAAGCCTTCGTCCAGCACGCGAGATAAACCTCATTCTCCCTTCCTGGGCGAGTCCAACTTTTGCGTTTCACCACCGTGAAAGTTTTCACTTCAAATTTAGCCTCGCATTTGAAGCAAAGACCTTCTTGACATACACCAGCACGACCTTACCGCTTGCTGTAGTTTTTCCAACAAGAACATTTTGTAAATTAACATGCGTCCAATTTTTTTAATGCTCCAGTTCATGCAATGTCAACACTCGAGTATCAATTATTATTTGCTCTTGTCTATGGTATCGAATCGAATGTGAATAAATTAAATATTGCGTGGCTTTATTTCAAATGACAATATACCGAGATACGGACACCTGTTGCATTATCTTGGTGTAGTAGAGTGAAGTCGTGTGTAGTTGTGACATTCAACACGCTCAATATTGATTCATAAATATTTCTTTCTTTGTTTTTGAATAAAAATTTAATCGACATATGGCCAAACCCAAATATTTGGAAATAAAAAAAAAATTAAAAAATGAAGAAGCCATACACACCTAAAATGTGTTCCTAAAAAGAATGCCCGTCCCGCTTTGCTTCATTGGGCTGTAACGTATTGTCACCAGATGTCACCCACAGACACACGAACTGTAAAATTGTGGTTCATTGATACGGTCAAATATAAAGTTTCAAAAACCAATTAAAGCTTTAGAATTGGATAAAAACTGACAATGAATAAGGCGAAATTGAACGTTTTTCAAACATCGTTACTTCAAAGTTTAGATGGATTTAGTTTAGACAGTGTTATTTATTTATTTTAATGTATGAGGTATGAATATGAGTGTGTGTGTGTGTGTGAGGAGGAGAGAGATAGTGAGAGGGGGAGAGAGAGCGAGTGAGAGAGAAGTAAGATAGTAGAACAGAATAGATGAAGTTAGGGGAGAGAGGGGGTTTTCCGGGAAGCCCCATGAAGAGCGCAGGCTCGGGATTGCTGATTTTCTTCCACATGTAGGGGAGAGAGGGGAGGAAATTAGTTGGAGAGAGAGAAGAGGCATTTATAGAGTGTGTGAGAGAGGACACTGAGCATGACGTTTAACAGAGAGGAAAAACACGAGTTTGAGGAAATAAACTGAATATTAATGAGGTTAGAAAATAGAACGAGGGAGGAAAGAGAAATGAAAATGATAAACGTGCACATTTTTAAAAATTAAAGTTTATTCTTATTTCCATTTTTCACAAACACAAACTAAAAATATTTTGGTTAGATCATGTACCGAAAATTTAATTTAATAATTACTTAATCATTTCTTTGACTCATGTCCTGATTAAAAATACAGAATGTTTTAAATTTCCCTTATGGCATTTTCACACTGTATTGCAACCGTTTTTAGAACATTTATCATTATTTATTTATGTTATTATTTTCCTTTATTATTTATATTTCTGCATGCTTCCTCTAAATTATTTTTGTTACATCTTAATATCATTTATTTTATTTTGTTACAAACTAAACAAATTACATATCTACGCAAAGACTAAGTTTTACAGTACGGAACAGACATCGATACCTAAAGATTACATACTATACGGTTAATATTACTTAAACATTCAAACAACTTTTGACATTATTTGACAGTAAGACAAAACCTGTTCGATTATCTACCACTTGGGATCAATCGTTTATTGATCTCATTGTGCCAACTGGCCGAATACTAACACAATATCAGATTATCAGAGCGCTCAAGTATTAGGAGTTATAAGACTTAGCGGCATATCGAACCTTCCTTCCTTTCTTGTAAATCCAGTTCCCAGAAGATCAATGTTTTGAAAGTAGGTCATCTCATCGGTACTGTAGTGATGGTGGTTTTGGCTGGATGTTCCCTAACCGAGGTCAAAAAGATGATTCAACAGTTGCACGCCAAGACGGTGAGTCTAAAGTGGCGATTCACAGGAGTTTATCATTTTCCATGGCACCCCATGAAAGCTGTTGAGTATTTATTAGCACTTAAAAGTTCTTTTTTAAAAAAGCTATACTGTGGTAAAAGTTATCGAGATGATTGAAAGATACCGCAAGCAAGACAAACATTATATAAAAAAAGGATTGTCATGTGTTTGGGGGATTTAGATAAAACAACAGAGTTGAACAATTTTAGTCCATAATAGATGTGGCCTCTGAAACTGAAAGAAACACCGTATCTTAACAGCCGGTGAAGAGCTGCAAAAGTTTTAACTAAAGACTTTTTACTTAACAAATTTGACATATATGTATAGCTTATATTGAAATAGTGCTTAACCCCCCCCC
>MUZC01004818.1:120507-135649 GCA_002072015.1 Radix auricularia | reverse complement strand
CCCCCCCCCCACACACACACTTTTCTAATTGAAAATGAGCATGTTGCAAATTATTTTCGTGTCATTTAAATATGAATTTAGTGTAAGTCTGCACTCTATGTCGTCATGCATGTGAAGCCATTGAAAACTTCATTAAATAAAATGTAAGCAATCAAATATTTTAAGTCGAATTTTTTAAATAAAAGTTGCGCGTTTTTTTATGTAACGTCACATTTCTTAAACATCCCCCATCCCCTCGTCACACATCATCAAAAATACGTCGCCCCCTCCTGCCCTAGGCGCGTAACGTCATTTAGGGACGCCCCTAATCAGTGAATAAGGATATTTTTAAAAACCCATTAATTTTACGATATTTTTTTCTTTAAATAGATAAATATAGCCTATAACAATCGCCCAAATAATTTCTTAACTTAGACTAATTAGAATATGATCTCTAACATTGACGCGTTTAAAGGAAATTTATGACAATTGAACCCTTAGACTTAAAGACTTGGTAGCTATTTTAGCCCCTTATTTTAAGCCCCTTCTATATGAGATCAGTTTAGATGGTTCAATTTATAATTAGCCAGCATTCTCACACAAGTTTAGAGTAGGTTACAGACACTACAGTTGTGGCACGTTTATGATATTTTAGACTACAACGTGGTGCTTCTATTTCAAACTCAAGTTTAAATTAAGAGGTGTGTGTGTGTGTTTGTGTGTGTGTGTGGAGAGGTTGGTTGTGGTCAGTGGCTGTTTAAATGACGTCACAGTTGTAACGTAAGAAGAGAAAACCTCTTGCCCAAATTGTTTTCATGTTGAGTTTTGTCAGGAAAAAGTCACGTTTTTAAATTCTTAAAAAAAAAACAAAAAAAAAAAAAAAAACTTTTTCTTGTGGTTTAATTAAACAAAATTCTTCATGTATATTTTGTACGTGACCAAATGTATCATTCAGTGCGAATTATTGTGTGATCGATTCCGCTGTGGCAATTGGAGCATGAAAGGTTGAAAGTTCAAGCGACTGTAGCGCACATCGAACAATCCACGATCGGAAGCGAGTGTTACATGTCAGTGGGTCAGTGGGCTGAGAAATTAACTTGACGGGATGTGGGTCGGTGGACGTACCAATTATGAGAGAGTCACCAACGAGGATCGTAAATCTTAGAGGTATATATATCGTGATGTTAGATTCCATCGTCAAAAGGGCCGTCCATAAATGACGTCATGCGATTTGGGCTGATTTTTATCCCGCCCCCCCCCTTACAAAAACTTAGACCTCTCTTTCAATATGACTTCTCAAAGCTTTGACACCCCTCCCCTCTTAAAAGACTTGTTTCAATTCACTTTTTGTCATTAAAGTATGTAGTTAGTGTAAGTGCTGCACTCTAATATTGTAACACGCGTGAAGTAAAATAAAGCATCAATAAATTGAAAGCCATCAAAACACCCCCCCTCGTCACAAATGAGTGACCCCCGGCGTGTGATGTCATTTAAGGACGGCCCCAACACTTCTAAATGAACATTTAATGATAAGGAGAAAAAAAAAGTGAAGAAGGAATAGTGGGGCGGTTTAAGGAAAAAAATAAGGGATGAGAACGTGAGATTTATAACATTAAGGAAGAAATAGAGATATTACAGCTAGAAGGAGGGACGGAGGAGAGAGAGAAAGTGATGATAAGCTTTAAAATAATAAGCTCAATACTTATGATCCTCTCATGGTATTCATCCATAGACACACACTAAAGTATTTTTTAAAGATTTTTTTCAACTCATGATGATACAGTACTTTTTTATTTTTGTAAAAAAAAACAAAAAAAAAAAAAAAAACACCAACAATTTTGTATACATTCGTCACTTCAAAACTGCTTATTGTAAATTGTAACTTAAAATTGTTACTTATTTTTTGCATGCACACTATATCTTTAGAGCCCATAATTATAATTGATTTCAATTCATCATTCACTGGCTTCTTTTTTTCATATACAATTGGGTATAGAGTCTTAAGGATTGAACAGGCTGGGGTACCAGGCTCAGCCAGTTTCAATTTGCTGTATTCAAAACGAGAAATACAAAATATTCTTAAAAATTTTAAGCATGGAGCGAATATGGATAGCAAAGGATTTTTATGGGTAAATCTGTCACAATCTGACAGTAAGACAATTGTTTTATTTTCTTATATGCGTATTTGATAGTTTTTAATTCTCAATGTGGTGGTCTAAGTCTATAATAAACAAAAAATTCAATGACCTATCGAAATATTCAGATTTGGGTTGTAGGACATTGTCTTGAAAGGTTATCCAGGTTACACATAACAATTGCCTCAAAATTACTGTATGATACTGTATGTCTTTAATGTACAAGAATAATCTTATTTAGAGACATGCCCGAATGTAATTATGTTTATTTTATTCTTCACTAGTTTTAGTTAATTAGCTTACTTTTCTTTTTCTTAAAATTAAAACAATTACCAAACTTACTATTGCTTTTGAGATGCCAATAAATAAAGTCCAGATTTTGAGGACAAAGAGAGATAAGTTGAGTTAATTTACTAAATATCTTTAAGTTACTAATTACTTCCCCTTATATCTAATGAAATAATCGTTTTTAAGTTAAAAGTTTCCGTCTTTTGGGGAGTTCAACGAAATAAAAAAAGGTTATGCTTTTTTAGAGTTAATAATAATGATAGTTATATCAAGAAACTGCCTTTAATAAACAAATATTTTAAAGAGATTATAATTGAAGCAACAAATATTCAATAAAACACCAAATCATGATGAAAGCAGTGTATTTTAAGGCATAAAGAATTTGACAGTGAGTTAATAGATTCATTGCAGTACATAAAATCAACCCAGTGACACAACCTGATTTCTTCTAACATAAAACGTAAATTATAAAATATAAACTATATTTTTCACATTTCTTTTTATATATAAAAGAAAAAGGACATGCGTGTTTCAGTATATACCATTGATGTTCTAATAGTTGTAAATTGGGCAAATTAATAAGTCACATAGCTCAAATATTAATTATATGTCTAAAAAAATAATTATATAGCTCTCTGTATCCAAAATAAACAATACAATATATTAGAATAACATTATGTAGAATTGCGCTAAATCTCAAGGGGTAATACACTGCACCTTTATTTATGGCGTGTTTTAAAACATATTACGAGTAAACCTGACAATTACTTTAATTATCAATTTAATTGGGCTGTTACATAAACTTACTAGACATACAACATTAAAGGAAGTTTACTCTTTCATTCTTAACTACTGATAACACTCTATATTTATTTCAATTGAAAAAATAGTATTTATTTTACTGTAAATGCTATAGAGTATTGCCTTTGAAAATTCTCAATCAAAAATATTCAATGTTATCATCTTTACTCTTGTCTAGCTGGAAACTGTGAAGGGAGGGAGCTTCATTTGTATGTGGCAGTGGGCGGTAAATGCGAACATGAACGTACTTGTCACCATCAACTTGAATCTGTGATGAACAAAATAAAATTCATGTATTTAGAGCTATTAGTGTCAGAGGAAACAATCTATTAAATATACTGGATGAATGTAATAAAACATAAACAACATTAAACATGAACTTTTTGTGTATATTTTTTAATTTAGCTGGCTTTACACACAACTTAATGTTAATTTCACTAATTTAAAATGTGTGTTTACAAATAGAATTAACAAATTTAAAGAGGACATGAATTGTGGTGCATTCTAAAACTGTATTCAATCATTTAACTCCTCTCTTATCATTTAAGTTTTAATTTATGTTTACTTTAAAAATTAAATGTTAACTTATTTTAAAACAATGGATTTAGTAAATACAAATTTTGTTAATCATTTTCAAACAGAACTACTTTTATACAGACATCTAAAGAACTTCTCAAGTGGAAAACTTTGTTATCATTTATATATCATGGAACTTCACTGTCTTAGAAACAGTATTCAATTTAAGATCAATAACATTGTGGTACTGTTGTGGAATTAAGTAAGCAGATTCCCATAGTTTAGGGAACACAAAAAAAGGTCAAATATTTCAGTCTTTAAATTGACTCTCATTGAGCTGAACTGTGGATGGTATCATGCAGATAAATTATGATGATTTTTCCTATTGAAATCATTTATGATGAATCTTCATTTTTTCCTACGACAATGTACATTAAAACTATTTATTTCAAGCACTTATGATTTTTTCAATAAATTACATAATATTCATTCTGGTAGAATACTGGCAATTGAAAGGCTTGCATTTCCTACACACTAAATATAGTGAACATCATATGAAGACCACAAGGGTAGAAACTGCAATGTGACATTTTTGAAATTTTTTTAGTTATCCCCTGTATCTGATAGAGGATGAGAAATAGAATGTTCTGAAAGAAATTTTATGAAAAATTATATGTCTCTGAGCCTATTAAAAATTCAAATCTATTTAGTAAATTTATAACAATGAACAAATCTGTATAATTTTGAACTTTAAAACTTGAATATCTCAAAACTACAGAAATGTGACATAGCCGTTTCTTCCCTTGAGCTCTTCATATAAATTCAAGTAACTACTAACTTCTATATAAAAAAAATCTCAATAAATTCTTACTTCTAGGACCTGCAAGATAGCCCTTCCCCTTTTCAGCACAGAATATACTTTTTAAAAAAACGTAGACATGGATGAGCAATGGTTTTGACAATAAGAAAGCTAGGTTCGAAGAGGAGATGGTAGACGCTTGGCACAACAAGCAAGATATGTACATCCATGTTCCTTTTAACCTTTGCGGCCACGCAGATATGTGATCGATGCTGCACAGCAGTTTACATACATTACCATGAAGCTGATTTTGTAAAATATGTCACAAAAAAGTAATGCTGTGCAACTATGAACACAAGTTTTTTTACTTTGTGAAAGGAGCAAAGAGCCTAAATGGGAACATTGATGCATATAGATGGCAAAGGCTAACTTGTATTTAAACTTGGCATTTCAGATAAAAAATTGAATACCTTTACAAAGAAGTTAGTCCCAGCAACTACTTGGGACTTGAATGACACAGCCTTGAAAATTGAGAAAGTTTTATTTGCCTTTTTCTCCAAATCGTCTTTGATCTGGAAAAAAAAAAGTGAAAATAATTGACATTGATTATGAATATAAAGAAGTGGTTATATCAAGAATATCCTATTATTTTACTGCATAAATGTGATGTGATGATCTATCTGAAATATTGATGTGTGACACGGTTCAGTGAACTTGCCTGGTCAGCAATGTCCTGAATTTCTTTGGTGGCTTTCTGTTGTTTACCTAGGCCCCCGGAAATGTCAGCTTTTTGTGAGATGGAGCACATTTTAAATGTGATATGATATTCTCAAAATTGAATTGAACTGATTACGGTTCTGGAAATTTATGCCTCTATCTAATAATAAGATGTTTACTTAATCAAATGAACAGAAGTTCTGTACAAATTAACCAAATCTATTGTGCAATTTATAACAGCTAACTTCTTTATATATTATGAAAGGCCATCATGTGACCAGATATCCTTAATCCTGTTGTACAGGAAATAATGTGAGTGGAAACCATCACAACACTTGACATTATAAGACAAGAACAACAAATAACACGAAACTAGCACTAGGGGTTAAAAATAATTTGAGAAAGCTGAATATAGTCATTCTTATGATATGCTTATGCAACTTTATTCACAACAAAGCAGGAATCTATTTTAGACAGAATTCAATTAAGAATTTGATAAGCAGAACATAAATATTACTCATCGTTTTTTGAAATGTGTAAATTCCTGCTACATAGTAACACATGAGTGTCGTAAACCAAAATGCATGGCAAAGGCAGAGTATGATAAAGTGCTAGAACTCAAACCAACAATTAGTTATTGTAACATTCTGATATCAATACACTTAGATTGTGCTAGAACTCAAACCAACAATTAGTTATTGTAACATTCTGGTATCAATACACTTAGATTGTGCTAGAACTCAAACCAACAATTAGTTATTGTAACATTCTGATATCAACACACTTGATTGTGCTAGAACTCAAACCAACAATTAGTTATTGTAATATTCTGGTATAAATACACATGATAACCACTCAAGTAATCTTCAATTGCTAGTGAGTCATTCAATTTTCAGGTTTCCTTCAACAAAGATGATTTTAACTTGATATTGAAAATGGCAGCGCTAGATTCGTACAAATTTTAAAGGCATATCCAAAACACAGAGGGGCACGATGTTTACAAGTCAGTTGTGCCCACAACTCAACAATATGAAACATGGGCAGCTATCAACCACATGACTCCACAATTTCCACAAAGAAAGGTTATCTAAAAATCCTGAAATCAAATGGCATTAAAGATCCTAAAATATTATGATTCTAGCACATACAAACTTTTCAGTCCCAGCTTCACTGTGTGAATCTGTGAGAAGGGCAGATAACACTTGTAAAAATTATTGTGACAAACTCAATTTATTATGAAACCAAAAACATGTTTCAAAATTGTTGTTTTTTGGTCCTGGAAATGGGTGAACAGTCTTAAAAGGATCTAGACTCTGGTCTCCCTATACCAGACAAAGTTTACGGCAACATGAAGCAAAACAGAACAGCTGTAAAGAGAGAAGCCAGTACTAAAGATATACTTCTTATACAAAACCATTGTCCCTTCCTTACCAGACTCTGGACTCTAATACAGCAAGCCTAGTACCTTAGAAGTGATTTGTTGTAATTGTTATTATGATTATTTCAACTATTGACTATGGTATTGACATAGGTGTTAAAAATTTAACATCTATGTCTATTCAGCCAACTATTCTTTTACCCTATTTTAATTATAACACTTACAAAACAGAATTGACTAATAATTAATGGTATACACCTAAAAACCACTGGTCCACTTTAAAAGCTTAAATATACTACAGACTATTCTATACCCTTATAATAAAATAAATATGAACTATAGAATATCCTGAGAATATTGAATTATACTATCAGAATGTAACTGAGAACTACAAAACTAAAGATTAGACAGAAACTATATAATAACTATTCATAATAATATTATTCATTCTATCCCAATATTAAAATGTGGAATGCCCTGCCATTAAAGTTTCAATCAACAAAAAACTTGAGGGTGCTATTTTTACTTTGTTTGGATCATCTTATGTGAACAGCTGTTTTCAGTTTTGAATTATATCAAGTGAAATAAGCAACATACTTAAAGATAACCTGAGTGCTGCATGTGTTGTGCTCAAAATAACAAAGTATGAGCCAGGGTTTGATGAACTATTAGTATGTGTACAACAGCAAAAAACCTCATTTTTAAGCTAATCAATATTTTTTCCTGTAATAATTTTTTTTTTGTATGGTTGAAAAAATTCTCTTCTTGTTTTTCCTCATTAAATCTTAAGATGTGTGAGAGTGTGTTGATTTGCTAAGCCAAACCCTCATATTCAGGTTAAATTGGAGTGTTGGTTGAATTATGAGCAAGCTGCTCAAAAAAGTTTGCCACCACTGGTAGCTTATCTTATATGTTACAGAAGAGTATTGAGTCCTTTGCTTGTCCATGGTTTAGGTCGAGTCTTGAAGCCTTGTATTTTATTAGAGTTTTAACCATTCACATAGTAATGATAGCGTGTTAAGGATAATCATCAAGTTCACTGTCTGGAAGTATTGTACATTTTAAAATATATTTATTAGTCTCGTCTATTGTTTTGTTAAAACTTTACAATTCCTGAAATGGTAGTGCTTAAAGTCAAAGTTCCCTAAAAAGTAAAATGTATTCTTTAAAACAATTTTATTAAAAATTTTTCTATGTTTACACATGCAAAGATCGAAACAAATAATGAAAATGGAAGGCTTAGTTAAAGTAAGTTTGAAATACTAACTCAAACATTCAAATTCAACATCAAATACTAAATAATATTAATTAGGGGTACATTTTAAAATGAAGAACAGACAAATTATCAACAGGAAGTAGATTAAAAAGTAATAAATAAAAATACATATTACTTCCAGATGTCCAACTCCATGATTACCAATACTATATTTATCATAATAATGAGTCATAGTCATAATAATAATATTTAGGCCTACCAATCTTTAAAGGTTAGTGTTAGGGGGTAGAAACGGCAACAGATGTCCAGAAGTATTCTTTAAAAAAAATTTAAAAATTAACTAAAGAATACTTCTGGGTCTAGCTGAGAGGTACATTTGTAAATAATTTGAGAACTGTCAATTTTGAAACAGGAAGTAGACTAAAAAAAAAAACTAGTTTCAAATTTAAAAAAAAATTTCCACTGACTGAAATAATTTGGCTGAAGCAAAGAATCTCGACCGTGACGTCACAGCGCTACCGGTTGCTTGGAACGAGAATTCCTTCCCTTGAATTATGTTTGTTGTCTT
Source organism: Radix auricularia (assembly GCA_002072015.1). Taxonomy (NCBI): domain Eukaryota; kingdom Metazoa; phylum Mollusca; class Gastropoda; family Lymnaeidae; genus Radix; species Radix auricularia. Next base: position 127,252 of record MUZC01004818.1, on the reverse strand, counting down.
ATTTATTTATTACCTCCCCTTGCGAGGGAAACTAAGAAATTTAATTAAAAATTAATGAAAAATAACATGGAGGGTGAGGGGAGGATCCTTTTTCTCCTCATATATTATAAAAATATAAAAATGCAGACCTATAATATACTATGCCTTTTTTAGAAGTCATGTGCCCTAGCAAGAAGATGGTCGCCAAAATGATGCACGGTTGACAAAGTACATGTTTACCAATAATTTTTGTCACTTAATACCTGATACTGATAGGACTAAGAATATCAAATCTAATTGTCATGAAATGATGAATAAAACAAACATCAACGTGATGCAGCTTTTCAGCTGTTTGGCTAATGCCAATGCCAATGTGGTGCGCAGAATATTTTCGGATACTTGGGGACGAAAATTCGGCGGGCGTCATCGGTCGAGGGGTCTACTCTCGGCTACATAGTTACTTTAAAATATTCGTGTCCTGAAGTTTTCGTGCTTGGCTTATAGGTCCTTAAATTATGTACATATATAATTATAATAAATATTTAAGCTATAAACTTCCAAGTGACTCTAAAATTGACTTTTCTGACAAAATAAAATAAAAGTGTGTGTGTCTTTGAACCTCAATTTTGATTTAACAATAGCTCATTCATGTAGCCGAGGGGTACATTTTAAATTATAAATAGTTGACTTAAGTAGAGAACTCATAACTGTTGACTCACTGTAAATTTTAATTAATTATTAATTGAAACAGGAAGTAGACTAAAACTAAAATAATAATAATTGATTAATAATAAACTAAAGAATACTTCCGGACGTCTGTTGCCGTATCTACCCGATTGCGGCTATGCCTTTTTACTATTTATTTCTAAGTCTAAGACTGAATAAGTTAATCAGTTTTAAGAAAGGCAAAACTTAAAAAATACTTAAAAATAAAACTAAGAATAAGAATAATAAGATTTATTTATGATTTAATTTAAATTTAAGTCCTTAATACTTTCAAGCAACAATTGACTACCATTGAATTGTATTAAGTATTAATTAATTAATAATTACCTCCTTAATCAATTCATGAACTTCGTCTGAGGCTTGCTTAACGTCACTTGTGCCACCGCACATCATTTTCAAAAATTACTGTTTGTTTAAGTAAGGCGAAAAATTAGGAGATCTCAGTTCGATCTCGATTTCAACCAGAATTTCTCTTTATTATCACGTGACCGTAGTAAACAATGAGTTTTATCATGTGATTTCAAGTCAGTCACATGACTATGAAAAAGCTCCCGAAAGTTAAAGAAGGGAAACTATCGATAATAATTTACTAAACTTTCTTTTTACCTTATTATCTCCACTGCATTAAATATTTTGATTTTCTCCACTGTATTAAATCTTTTGATTTAGAGAACTTAAACTTTGATAGTAATTTTTTTAATTTACAAAATGTTCATTAGTAAATCATAACGTGGGAATCTTAAAAAAATATAACTTGTTTTAACATAGTTTTTATTTTTTAAAAACAAGTTACATCAAGGCACTTAGTAGGGATTTCAAAGCTTCTGTAGTAGAGACTGCGTTACGGATCGTCATTTTAGTATGTTTTTAGTGTAAGGCTGCAAAAGTCGTAACATGCGCAAATCCATGTAAAGCATCTTAAAATAAATTGTAAGAGATCAAATATTTCACATGAACTTTGATTTAAAGTAGCGTATTTTTACGTGACATCACAAGTCTTAAAAACATTAAAAATGAAACTAGTTTAACTAAGTCTAAGGATAGGGTTAATCAGTTAACCTATCTATTCAGTTAAAGAAACATAAATTAAAGTTTAATGCCATAGCAGAAATTTTATAATTGTTTTTTAAAAAAGGTATTTGATTTTAGCCAATTTTTAACCATTCCTCCTCCTCTCGTCCCACTTCGTCACAAAAACATTGACCTCCCCTCCAATATGACGTCACAAAGCTTTGATCCCACATCCAAAAGCGAAATTTTCTATTTATAATTAGCATGTTTCATGCTACTTTATCGTAATTATGCCTTTAGTGTAAGGCTGAACTCTAATATTGTAACACGTGTGAATCCATGTTAAACATCATAACATAAATACCGTATATACTCCTTCTATAACCCGTTCGTTCATAAGCAGACCCCCCCCCCCCACACACACTCTTTTGGAAGAGAAATGTATTAAAATCGTGTAACCCGCTCGCAAGCCAAACCCCCAAAATAATAGGACAGCGTAAACAAATAAATCGTTTACGTTTTTTAAAAACTGCAAGCTAAATCGATCATTATGATTGTTTAGTTTGTGCTTGATATCTTTGTCATTGATTTAAAGTAGCATGATTTGACGTGACGTTACAATTCTTAAACTGCCCCCCCCCCTTTTTCACAAATGTGGCTCCCCCCACCCCCCTAGGTGCGAGACGTCATTTATGGACGGCCCCTAAGGGATTTTTGTTTTGTTTTTGAAAACATTAGGCTAAGTATCTTTACTAAAAATGTTTGCTGTTATTATTATATTATTATTGCTTTCGGACTTGGCAGTAGGAATTCTTTATTTTAAATCCCAATTAAAAACAATAAAGGAAAAATATATTATTTTTTTCCAACGTGGTTTTGTTATAAGTTTGAGGCTCTGTGCTTGCATTACATTAAGTGGTTCGCTAACTTGAACAATTCCTCCGCTCTTCGAGCTTCGTACTTCCTTCGTATGCTGCTCCGCGATCAGACATTCTCCTAAATTGTGATTACTGCTTATTCATTGTTACGACACTGATGCCCTCTGATGCCCATATAGAGATCACTCCAATGATAAGCGTGTAGTTGAAATAAAACTATACCTCAATCTTTCAACTTAAATGTCCCTCAGTTTTTCACTAGTCTTATCTGTTACGGACGCTCCTTCTATACACAAGATTATTGCATCTCACGCTTATCTATGGTTTGTGTATAGTCCTGCATTCTTACAATACTTGCAATAAACAAAGCGCACAGTCATTCTTATATATTAGGTTGATAGTACATTCTTATATAGTAGGATGATAGTTGATAGTACATTCTTATATAGTAGGTTGATAGTATATTCTTATATAGTAGGATGATAGTTGATAGTACATTCTCATATAGTAGGTTGATAGTATATTCTTATATAGTAGGATGATAGTACATTCGTATATAGGCTAGTAGGGTGATAGTACATTCTTATATAGTAGGATGATAGTACATTCTTATATAGTAGGATGATAGTACATTTTTATATAGTAGGATGATAGTACATTCTTATATAGTAGGATGATAGTACATTCTTATATAGTAGGATGATAGTACATTCTTATATAGTTGGATGATAGTACTTAATTGATGGCTAAATTAATAATTGAGATAACGCTCGGAGATAATAATTCCAAAAGGATCTGTGGATTTCCTCGTGCTGACCAAGCTCTGGACATGATGTTGACCACAGTGGCGTAGCGTGGGTTACGGCCACCCGGGGGCAGATGCCAAGTTTTCCAAAATATAAAACTGTTATGAAGAAAATATACTTTTGTTGGAAAGTAATTCTAATAACATTATAAAATATTATTTTAGAGAAAAAAAAAGACAACTTATCGTTTCTTGATCTGAAGTTGAAATTTTCATGACAAAATCTTTGATAGAAATGTCAGTATAAATATTATCAGTCAATTCGAGTTTATTAGCCAAAATAGCAAGATTAGTCAAACTTAATGTTCTCATTATTGTCTCTAACAAATTTATTTGATCAGCTTAACTTCTCTCAATTCCGGCTTAACTGTCGTAGCTGTAAGGAATATCCCGAGTGCAGGGGCGGATTAAGACTGCATGGGGCCCCGGGCTGCAATCAAACGGGGGCCCTATCCAGCCAGCGTCCCTTAAAGTAAAATGATTGTTAACAGCTAATATATGACTGTAACTAAATATTAATAATGAAAAAAAATAAACGAACACGAAGAAATTACTGTTTGAAGTGTTTGCGGTAGATTACATTTGAGTGTGAAAAGCAAATTTTACTTTGCCACTGCTGGGAATCGAACCCGACACCAGTTGCATCACGTGCCTGTGCTCTCTCCACACGGCCAGCGGAACTTGTCTACACGGAGAAATTTTAAAAATATAAACTATATTTTATAATATGTTGTCTAAGTGAGCCAATTAAATCAAGTTTTATCGATTATTAAGACTGAATCGCAATTAGTTATATAGATAATATTTATAAATTTATTGAATTTATTATATTTTCAAGGGTTCGTGCAAACATTTGTACACTTTTATTATAAAGTATAAAAAGTTTGGGGGCCCCCGAACCGTCGGGGGTCCCTGGCTTTAGCCCGCTCAGCCCCCCCCCTTAATCCGCCATAGATCCCGAGTAAAATTATGGTATACATTAGGGTACCTTCTATAGGCTAAAGTTGCTGAATAAACATTAATAAATGAATAGGGCGTGAACTCATCAATTTATTTTTTATTGCCCATGAGGTCAAGAAAAAAACCTTGTTTGTCAATGCATGGCATACGAGTTTTACATTGAAGTCATGGTCATCAACATTCAGCATTTCAACTGTGTAAGAAAATCGTATCGAAACCTCGCATGAATTCTACAGTCTTGATGAGTACCGGTAATATTTACTGTATCAGCTACTGCACACCATGGCGTAAACGTATTTGATTTAAATACTTTGTTTGAAATAGCAACTAGAATTCGATATGTATAGACATGGACGAGAATGTATAAAATAAAGAGTTCCTTTGTGTTGAAGCATCATGTAATTAAAAGTGGTTAAATTAATATTTTGAGCAAGATACAATTGCAAACATTGATATAAACGAATTTGAGTCTTTTTGAAGTTAATGTATCCTTTACAGCCATTACAGCAGTGTTATCAAGCTCTGCATTCTGTTTTATTAAAAGTTTGAGTTTTGAGCTCACTTAAAATCATCTCAGAATTTTCGTAAGCGGTTTTCTTTCTTTTAAAAAAAAAAAAAATCTTATCTTTTCTTATCTTATCTGTTACAGAAGATTATTGCGTCCTATGTTTATCTATGGCTTGTATGTAGTCATGCACTCTTATTAGAGTTTTAAATGATGATAAAGTGTTGGCTTTCCTGTTTTCCTCAGGCAACCCATACCACGTCCCAAATTCCGGACAGGAAGAAAGAAAATTTATATGTGTTTGTTCTTGCATACAGAATAAGAAAGGTGTTTTTATCCTTTGTATATCTGAGGGTTGTATTAAGTTATCTTTGTGTTGTATTTCTAAATTAGAATGAAACGTTTTATGTATAATTACTAATTTACTCTTGGTTCTTCTATCCTATAGTGTTTCAAGGTTTAATGATTAAACTAATGGTGTTACTCTTATGAGTTTTGAATATTTTCCAGTAATTAATCTTACAGCTCTTTTTTGAATTTGTTATAGTTTGTCAATGTTTTCTTTGGTGGATGGGTCCTATACAAAAGATGCATATTGTAGTAAAGGTCTCACCAAGTTGAGGTAGTATTTTAGTTTTATAACTCTATTACATTTGTAAATTAAAAAAAAAAAATAAAAGCTAAGGTTTTGTTTCATTTTTTAAAAACAAATTCATTGACATGGGGATTCCTTGATAGTTTCTCATTTATTTTGACTCCTAATTATTTTGCATCTTTAGTTAGGGTTAGTTCTTTTCCGTGAATGAAATATTTTGAATTTTTTATTCCATTGTTATTCTTAGCAATCGACACTTTTCTGGGTGGAAAGACGTACTCCAGTTAGTTTCCCATTTTATTAATTCATCCAAGTCTTTTTGTAAAATTTTGCTGTCTTGTTCTGATTTAATGGTTAGTTGTTAATGAAGTCTTAAAAATATTTCACGTATTCTAATTTCCGAGATTATGTCCTTACATATCAAATAATTCACGTATTTTATCCTTACGTAAAACATCAGAAGTCCTGTCTATTTTAATGGTCGAAATGTGATATTTTAAACCTTTATTGTGAAATTTATCTCGTGAAAAGCTTTGAATTTAATGGTCTGTAGCGTGATATAGATCTATTTGTAAAGTTTGTGAAGAAGATTCAAGATTTGAAAAAAAGTAAAATCCACTTTCAATTACTACATCACTACTTAATTTACATTTCTTGATGCATTTTGATAACACATTCCAAGAGATGCTGCTGCATTCCCAAAACGTTGACTTGATTTATCCTAGTATTGTTTTGATGCTGCTATTTTACAATGGTCCATTAATTTTGAAATCTTGTTTCTAATTCCCTCCACTTGCAATAATTTCACTTGTGTTTTAAGCATTTGATTAATGCGTTCCGCTAATTTGGGATTTAGTTTTGGGTAGTTATCAGATCATTGAGACGACACAAGTTTGATTCATTCTCGCTTCATGTTACAAAACAAACGGCATTTTCAAAAAATGCCTTCGTGGGGGAATAAATCTTTTAATTATACCTGGAATTTTTCTTCCTGTAAAGTTATTTGATTATTATTGCGTTGGCCGTCTCATCATTTGGTTATCTCCTTGTACTTGAAATAATCGTAAATTTGCACCTATAAGTTCCGGGAATTAATTATATCGTTTAAATGCCTGTGTTTTGTTGGAAATTTTAATTTTTGGTGTTTAAATTTGAGAGGTCACAGTAATGTTTGACTCTACAACGGAAGTGGCTAACAAATTCGAAGAGTTATTCATAAGGAGCAGCTAACCCAAGGTCACGTCCTGGCTCTTCTTCAGCTTCTTCGGGGGGGGGGGGGGGGGGGG
>MUZC01004818.1:93234-106579 GCA_002072015.1 Radix auricularia | reverse complement strand
TATGTATATATTTATATATATATTTATACTAGCAAAATACCCGCGCTTCTCAAACGGAAAATTAGGATTTCAATTAGCGTTGAAAACCCGCGTAACACCAATTCAAAACACAAATTATATATATATTTATACTAGCAAAATACCCGCGCTTCTCAAACGGAAAATTAGGATTTCAATTAGCGTTGAAAACCCGCGTAACACCAATTCAAAACACACATTTTCAATCTTGATCATGATGGAAATAAAAGATATATTAGTTCACCGTCTTAACTGTCTGTCTGTCGTGGTCCTGTGGAACAATTTTTAAAAAATGACACTCTTCCCATGATCCTATCCAGCTGACAAATTTAAAAAGATTTTATCGCATGTTACCATCGCAGGAGTATACTCAACAACCTCCAAAAGTTTCAGGCTTCTACCTAAACGGGAAGTTGGAGAATTAGTGAAGAGTCAAATGGCGTAGCTATGAATTTTGGGTGCCCCGGGGAGCTTAGCCTCTGTGACCTATGGCGAAATATATACTATTTAATGTAAAAAATATTTTCAGACACTCCTTTGGGTCCCCTTAAGTGGAGGCCTGTGGGGAATTTCAAATTTGGACCCCCTCCCCTAGCTACGCCACTGGATGAGTAAGTTTTTATAAAAGAAAAAAAATGCACGGCGTCGGTCAGATATCAGCGGCCGCGCAGCTTAAGGGAGCATTAATGACCAGTACCCGGGGAATCACACAACAACACTGTAAGGGGCGTGAGAAATTTTTAGAGTCGTTATCTTAAATTGGGGATTCATTACATTCGAAACATTTCAGAGAACACAACCGGGGGCACGACATCTAATTAAATCGTTAACATTATAATTTAAATTTTAAAGAGATTAATTGTTTTTAAAAAATACTGATAATAATAATATTATTTTAAATGGACAACCTTAGGAAAAATCACTGCATTTAAAGTTCACCATTAAATAACATTTTTTTAATCTTCATTAAATTTCGTCTCTTCTCACCCCATGGAATTTATTTAATTTTAAGTCTCATTTTGAAGATGAAAATTCTTCAATGTTCATATATGCGTAAAGCCTTATCTTTCACTGAATAGTTTCAATGCACTGTTTTCCCTTTCTTATTATTTTAATTAGGTGGGCCGACGAACAACATTCTGATCCTCATGGCTATTTTTTTTATCCCCCCCCCACTCTCCGACTACTTTCAGGTAACTATCAGAGCTGGGTGGACTCAGGGACACACTTAAGCCCTGGGAACAGTGCCCTACCCTTCACAGAGACGCGAACCCACGCGCCGCTCGACCACCGTGTCCTCAGTTTCAGTTGTTATCGATGATCCCTCTAAATTTCGCTGGTCCATGTGGGGAAAAAATGTGTGCAAAATTATGCAAAATTCTTTCTTTTCCGTGCAAAATTATTATATATACCGCAAACACTAATGAAGTATCCTCATAAAAATCGGTTCATATGAATTCTAAACAGCTGCGCGGCGCTGGACAGATAGCCCCGCAGCTTACAAGGAACATTTGTTTTGACCTATGACCTTTGTTATTTCAGCAGCCACACTGCTATGCAGCAATCTGATGTTCAATATAACATCATCCCGAGCGGAAAACGTTTCGCATCAAGTCATTTTATAGATTTGTTGTCTTTAAGCATATTTTTTTACTTCGTGTTATTATTTTTCCCTTTTAACTATTTCTCTCAAATCTGTGATTAAAATATTGAATCTATAAATAAACGGAACATACTCATGACACTTGTTTCCGAGTTCCTGTATGTCATGTTGTCAGGGCCGGTATTAACAATTGCTGGCCCTATGCGGGTTAGTCTGCGAAACGGATTGCGCGGGGCCCAGTGTGGGTAGTGATAGGAATTATTAAGGATGATAAGGGAAAACTAAGATAGGCGGGGTCTATGAAAGCGCGGGACCCTCCGTGGCCGCATACTTTGCATTGGCCCCGAGACCGGCCCCTGCATGTTGTTTAGTAACAAGTTGTGGAAATTAATGTCGTGCCTTGCGGCGTCTTTTAGTCGTAATCTTTTGTTCTACACATAACTGACTTACGTCCCACCAGGTGCAGACCACTCATTCCCTTACAGTACATCGCTATTCATCGTGCAACGTTCACTAATAAAATTCGTAATTAAATGATTACAATGAATTTGTTTCAATTACCGTAATGGAAGTCGAAATAATTAAAATATGGCTGAACAATAAGGGACCGTCCATAAAGTACGTCACGCTACTAGGGGGGTGGGGAAGGGGTGTAAGAAAGTGTGACAGTATGTGATAGAGAGAAGGGGGGTCACTCTAAGTGTGACGTCACATTATATATCTATCTATCTATCTATCTATCTATCTATCTATCTATCTATCTATCTATCTATCTATCTATCTCTCTATCTATCTATCTGTTTATCTATCTATCTATCTATATATATATATATATATATATATATATATTTATTTTTATTNTTTCTAATTTAATTTTTTTTAAATTAAAATTTAATAGTTTTAAAAATAATTTTCAAAAATTTTGTGAAACACTTGAATTAGATCTACGTCAAAATAGCATGAAATGCGTATCTATTCAATGTGCTGTTCACAATTCCTCACGCTAGTTAGGAGCGCTGGTATACTGTTGCGAAGTCTTGTTTTATGTGTAGCCATTATTTCTTTTATTATGTCTGCTGCATAATTATATCACTGATCAAGAAATTTGAAATGTGTATTATAATACAAAATATTTAGGATTCAGAGGTTATATTTATATACTAAAATCATTATTATCATAAACTTAAAAACGATTATATTAAGTTTCTTTAAAATATATGATAAATACCAGTTATTGACATACCGTTTGTTGGACTGTTCCATTTTTTAGTTAGTAAAAGGCTAAAAGAAAATCTAAATTATAATTTCGTTATTCATAGAAGTTAACACATGGATAAATATTCCTACTGCCCGCTGTAACAACCCTACAGTTATAAAAGCCGGAGACCAAATTTTTTCGAAAGTGTGACGTACTTTGGGGGGAGGGGCCCAGAGATGTGTGACACTTTGTGACAGGGTGGAGGGAAGGTTAAAAAATAGTCAAAAATGGCGTGATGTACTTTATGGATGGCCCCTAACTTCCCGCATTTAGATTCAACAAAAATTGTTTACAATGATTTAGTTTTTCATGACTAATTACTTAACCTTTTTAATAGTTTTCCAATTATTAGCCCAATATTAATGAGCTTGTTAGGTATTGTTTCAACTTGAAATACTTCACTATTAAATTGCTCAACAATTAAATAGCTCACCAAAAATCACAGTTCGCCAGCTAAAAGTTCGCCATTTAATAATTCTTCATTAATTGGTCCCCTTCCAATTCACCACAATTCTGTTTCTCATCAGTGTAATAAGGAGATGTAGACCGGTACTTCTCAAAGTGGTGGTCCGCGGACCTCTGCAGGTCCGTGAGCCATCAGCCGCCGGTCCGCAGAAATTTCGAGAAAAGACATAAACACAATAATAATCCTCCATTCATTTACAACCTTCAACACTAAGTCTAGAGAATATTTCCATTTTTCGTTAATGAGTACATTCATTAAAAAAAAAAACCATTAAATAAATTACACTGAGCGATCACGTCAGTACAGGTAAATAGTTGATCATAGTTGATCGGTCCCTGGTGCAATGGAACAAATTCCAGCCGGTTCACCATGCCAAAAAAACTTTGAGACGCACTGATGTCAACCACTGATGTAGACCACTGATGTCAACCACTGATGTAGACCACTGATGTAGACCACTGATGTCAACCACTGATGTCAACCACTGATGTAGACCACTGATGTAGATCACTGATGTAGACCACTGATGTAGACCACTGATGTCAACCACTGATATAGACCACTGATGTCAACCACTGATGTCAAACACTGATGTTTTCATCCTCCAGACTCCACACAAAGTCAGTAACGTAAACAGAAACTTGCCATTCAGTTTGTAACCAAACACTTATTTCCTACACACCCAAGAACCTTCTTATCTTCATCCCAGTGTAAAGCTCGGGACAATCCGTTTAATATTCCAACATTTACAACAACGTGGCAGCAGAACACGGGACAAGAAGGAAGGATGCGAAAGAAAAAAAAAGGATCATTCGAATTCCAAGGGATGTCATAAAGGGTGCTTTAGAGTAATGCTGCAATCTTATTCAGGAAGAGTAGAATCCCCTGAGTCGGGAAGGCCCTATAATATCCTTCCGCCCTTACTCCCCGCCCCCAATCCTAAACTAACTATATAAAGTAAAACTCGTTTTGGGGGGGGGGGGTACGTCGGTGAGGAATGGACATACAAGAATATGACTCAATGAGCCTGGCCCGGCCTGAACCCGAGCAGACGATGTTCATTTGTCCTAATGACACGGACAACCCGGCTGTTTTAATTTTAAATCAAATTCCAGGGCACAATTTCCTTCTGTCCCAAGCACCACGGGATCGGTTTTACCTCATCATTTTCATGTATTCCCCCCCTCGCCCCCGCCTCGCGCGCATACTAAGCACTGCTCACGAGGCCAATTACGCTGACGTCATTAGCATATGACGGGGCCCACGTGGCCCCGGTCCCCGTCTTAAGAAAAGGCCCCAGACGGAAGTCCGAGGGCAAATTAGAGCAGTCCTCGCTGACAACGCCTGGGTTAGATCAAGATAAACCGGCCTCATCCCGATTCAAATTTCCCCGCGAGTTCGACACCGGGTACACCCCGAGTGGCCCGGACTAGCAGCTCATTATTATTTTGTTTTGGTGGCAATCAGATCCTCGGAGGACCGTTGCTGGACCCAGACTCGGTGTCTGTGGGAGTAAGGGGTGTGTGTGGGCGGGAGAGGGGACTCTAACCCCACCTCGACTCACCCTCGCATCAAAACCAAATCTGCGTGGTGTCTTGCCTCCGCGACCTGCGACCCCTAGCACACATCATAGAGGTGCCTCGTTTCGGTTACGTGCGACGAGCGCGCGAGCGGCCCCGGGGAAATCCAATCTAGAAGGAGCCGAAGCAAAACAGGGAATGATAGAGACGGATGTAGAGAGACCTAAACTGATTACAGAATTCCTTTATTACGGCTTTTGATAAATGAGGCTCGGGTTATGATATAATTTAAAACCTGGGGTCGTCTGCCGGATGGCTGTTACATTATTCTCTCCGGCCTTACACCACCAGCCCTCTTCATTTCCTCGAGGCGCCCCCACCTCCCTCCGCCCATCGCCCGGTCTGTAGCAAAAAAAAAAAAGTCGCTTCTGTGATATATCAAACGTGGAAAGACTATTAGCCATTGTGGGCTGTTGTTGTGAGGGTGAGGGACGGTGTGGGGGCTCGCTAGAACAAGAGACGGGGAAATGAAAACATGCGGGTGTGAATTGTTGGGTGGCGTGGAAGAAGGAGGTGAATGAATATAAAGACATTGAAATATTTACCAGAAGAGAGTGAGATGATTTGAATGCGCAACCGTTTAGTTTTGTCTACCATGTATACAATGAACGTCGTCGGTTTCGGCTGTTTTTCATATTGGTAAAATGAAGACTTTACACAACAAGGTGGGGGAGGACGTGACAAACGAAAAAAGATAAGTGTCGGCAAGATGCCTTCGTAAAAAGCGACAACATATTTCATTTTAAAAACGTTTCTTCCATGGAAAAATGCTTCTTGCCAGGAAAATTATTTTTTTTAGGCTTGTCTGTAGGCCATTTATTCCTCTAATATAATAATGATCATTAATATAGCAATAATAAAAAAATATTTGCTAGTTTTTACAATAAATCTTGAACGTTTTGCGTTTTTATTTCCGAAAACTCTGGACTGGCGGAGATTTACACTGCATTATAGGATCTTCGGCACTATTCGTTGAACAAATCATAAATAAATTAAGGAGATCGTAGCATACAATGTGCACAAACGCTTTGAAAACGCCATTTCATTTTCTGACGCTATGGCAGGATGATGTTTGGATTTCACTAAAAACTAAGACTAAGGGCAAAGATTTAGCAACAGATAGCCCTCCACAACCAAATAAATAATTAAATAAATTAGTACACAGAGAGGGTTGGCGAACATATACAATTAAAAAAAAAAACTTTCTCTAAATCCTGACAAACTGAACCGTTTAGTCTTCTTCTATAAATTATTTTGGTCTGGTACGAAGTCTCTTAAGGCCTGACCAATACCTGGGAAACCTGCTTCATCTGCTGAGCAGTGCCATGCATACAACACTGTTTTCACGTGGGACTCTTTTGCCTCCCTAACATCCCCGCCAATGTCTATTGCGGGACACGAAGTTAACAGGTCGTGGAGTACTGTTTCAGTTGCTAGGCTGCAATGACGGCAGTTCGAATCCCTGTTATTGTCTAGCCTATTGTTATATGAGCACCATTTCGTCTTTAGACCTACACTATTTTTCCCCAGCAAGCTCTAACCTCAAGCTACAATACTAAAAATACTTTTCAGGACGTCTTCCTAGTTCCCCCAAGAAAGCCTTAGATTTGGAAACTAGGAGATCAAGTTCTTCTTGAACCGAAACTTTAACTATAATATTTAGTGTCGACTAAAGCTGACACCAGACATGTTCGCCGTTGCATCAACTGGCTTTCAAGGTAAACACGAGTCCTACAGGAAACACAGTCGTTCAACTGATTTAGAATGAGACTCCTGTAAACATTTTGACAAAGAAAAATAACAATTTTAAATTAAATGCTATCTAACCTTGGGAGACCTACATGTTCTAGAATATGCATCTTCTGTATGGGACCCATTCAACATATCAAAAATTGATAAACTAGAACTAATTCAAAAAATCTGACAGAGAAACATTACAGGAGAATATTCAAAACTGACATGAATAAAATTATTCGTTAAATTACTAATCCTAGAAACACTATAGGGTCCAAGAAAAAAAAGCAAAGTAGTAATAATACAAAAGGCAATTAATTCTATCAAAGAATAAAACACAAAGATTATCTAATACAATCCTCAGGCGTCACACAGACATTTGGATAAAAACACTTTTCTTATTCCTTATTATAAAGCAACAATATACAAATAACTTTTCCCGTCATTGATTCCAATAGGAATTGCCGGATCAAACTAGGAAAACCAAAACTCTTTCAACCTTTGAATGAGTTGAACCTTCTCGTCCATGAGGGCATCCACCGATCATCGTCGGCGTCTGCGATTCCTCCAAGGGCATAGGCCACCTAGGAGAGACCTCCAGGCATCTCTATCCTGGGCCAGCATCTCCGGGATATTTCATTCATGGCAAAGTCTCTCGATGACTGCCTCCAATGCTCGGTGCCAAGTGTCGCTGGACGGCCTCTTTTTCGCTTACCCTGGGGGTTCCTTGTATTATAAGAAGGCTTTCTTAAAGTAAGACCAATCCACCTCTACCGCTTTTGAAGAATCTCTTCCTTAATTGGCTTCTGTTTTGTCCGCTGCCCCAGTTCCCGGTTGCTGATTTTGTCCGGCCAGTGAATTCTGAGAATATTTCTTAGATAATTGTTGATAAAGGACTGGATTCTGGTCAGGTTTACGGCCGTTCTCCATGTCTCGGCTCCATAAAGCAGCACTGATTTCAAGACAGCATTACAAACCTTACTTTTACCTTGCTGCTTAAGTTGTTGGAGACCCAAACAATCTTGAGTTGTTGGAAAGCTGCTCTTGCTTTTCCGATCCTTATTTTGACATCATCATCTATACCACCTTGTTTATCTATCACGCTGCCAAGATAAACAAAACTGTCCACATCTTCAAAGGCTTCCCCTTCAAGCATGATGGGTGATGTACTGGTGGCATTTCAACCTTTAAAAGTCTAATAAAAATGCAAGACCAGTGGCGTACCTATGGGAGGGGGAGGCGAGGACAAAATTCGAAAGTCCTCCTGGGTCCCCACTAGAGGGGGGCCACAAATTAGTGTCTGAATTTAAAGAAATTAAATATTATGCTACCCCAATGCATGTGGGGCCTCCAAAGAGATTAAGCCACCCCCAGGCCCTAAAACCCCTACAAATTTTTAGCTACGCCACTGTGCAAGACTAAACATAATGGATAACTGCAATACGCAATATTTTTCAGCATAAAAGGAGGGTCTGTAACAGATAAGTTAAGGCCCTGGCCACCAAGCTCACTCATTGTTACTGTGATCCGCGATATTACTAGGGTTGTTACGGATTTCGTCTCCGGCCAAGCCGGAATCCAGAATTTTTTACAAATTCGGCTTCAACAGGATTTCACTTCATGAATCCGGCCAAATCCCGCTGGCCGTTAGAGCCCTAATTTACATATTTTCATGACTTCCGGAAAATCCTGAATCCGGTCTTTTTTACAAATCTGGCTCCGGCTCTTGCACCGGTCAGATTTCATTTTATAAATCCGGTCAAATCCGCCAGTGGTTGGATTTAAAAAAATTGAATCTGGTATATCCCTAGCTATTACACATTGACCCGTCAAAACGGCTCCGATCAAAACGGCCGCAGACAAATTGTTTTACATTATTAAACAAAAAAATAACAACTTTTTTTGCATTTTAAGCCTTGTCAACCTTTTCACCCTTAAATGAAGTGATACAATTTTCAAATTATTTCTTGGGATGTTATTATATTATTTCTTGTCAACAAATGACCGTGACTTGGTACGATATGGATTAAAGGCTATTAAATTCATTCTTATGACGTCATTAATATTGTTTCTTTTGAGCTATTATTGACACTGGATCGGTGAGTAAAAAAACGAATATAATATTTGATGGAACTTTTTACTATTAGTTCATCTAAATGTCCAGGGCCGTTTTGTCGGATCCCATTCGTCGGGGCCGTTATGTCGGATCCCATTCGTCGGGGCCGTTATGTCGGATCCCATTCGTCGGGGCCGTTATGTCGGATCCCATTCGTCGGGGCAGTTTTACCCGGGGCCGTTTTGTCGGTGAATATAATACACAACTGGTTTATTTGTCGATGCTCTTTACATTTTTTTCCTTGTACCAGCTTGCATCAATAACACATACGTTGTAGTACAAACTGTTGAACGCTGAGTTTCTTTAAACAAAATATTTGTTAAATCATTATACATTCAGTATTACGTCATTATTACGTCATCACTTTTATGTTTCTCAGAAATGCTCTTGAACAATGCGCACCACGCAACAATCTAACATTACCATTACCATTCACAAAGCGGGAAAACCCCATTAACTATAAATAATTTTAAAAAAGCCCAAGTCACTCATTCCGTAACGCTGAGCGAACAGTCCATAGCAGTTAAAAAAATAGAAAGGTATCATTTTGATTTCGATATTTCGTTGAGCAATTATGTCTTAACTTTATAATTTTACCCCACATTTACTGGAAATAAATTAGACGTCCAAAGTTTAATCAAAATTATTACCAGCTGTACTTGATAAAATTTACATGAATTCATCCACATCGAAATTTACCAGCATGGTAATTCAGAACCGCTGCGCGGCGCACAGCTTAAAGGGTGTGTTGGTAGTGATCATCTAAATAAAAATAATATCAACTTAGAAAAAAAAATATTTAAAAAAAAAGAATTAAAAGATGTATGATTTTCTCTGAAAAAAATTAACAACAAAACAATAAATTAACGACCAGAATATAAGCAATAAATCTCTTGTCAGATTGAGGATATTACATGCCGTTCATAAATCTAACGTGATATCTTTTTAGCATGCGTTCTTAAGGGGACAAAACCGGGAAACAAACCAAACGTTGACACGAAAGAGGGGCAGAAAAAATGGAATGTTTAGGATTTGAAAACATCAACAATAACATCAACAATAACAACAAGAATAACAACAACAATAACAACGTTAATAACAACATTAATAACAACAAACAATTATTAATGAAACACGTTTTCATCAGCACGCAAGCACAAAGTTGTTAATAAATTATATTCATTTTGTTCGCAGGCCGGTGAGAAAAGTCAACACGCCAGGATTTACTGTGAGAGCAACTTTCTGCTCTTCAAACTCTGCTACACTTGGGTAAGGGAAACAACGCACCGGTATCGGTCAACGTTACTTTTTTGTTTTGTTTGTTTGACTTTCGATTGATCCCTGGACCCAGTGCATGATGCGCTAACAATGGACGAGGACGATAAATCAGGTGCGCAGCACTCACTAGCACAACAGTGGAACAAGCCATCACAGGACTTCAAATAAACCGTAGACGCGCACAGTAAAAAAACAACACAATAACAAATCTTTAAAATAAAAGACCTAACAAACAACCATGACCATCACAATAATACGAACCACACTGATATCCGGCAGAGGCCAAACACCGTCGAGTCATGTATGGTCACAGGAGGTCATAAAATGACTTAGACCTTGTTTGTTATTAAGGTCCTCGCTGACCAGCCCAAACCCGCCCGATATGTTAAGTTCAAACCATGAAATATGGCTTCAGTATAATACCAGCTTGTCGTTCTCCTGCTTGAGACCCCCCGAAGAAAGAAAATCATTTATCCCATTATTTAAAAAACAGAAGAAACATAAATAATCAAAGAAAAGTAACATTAATTGTGGACATCCGAAAAAAGATTTTATTGAGATTTCAAAAAAGGAAATTTCATAATGAAAAGACAGGTGCTTAGAATTAACTACGGGGTGGGGTCAATTTATTTTAATTTTACTTATGCCATACATAAGCATAGATGCGCAGTTCTAATTATCCCAGTTCTATGCATATGTTGTGTTTAACGTGCATCCAGCGGCGTAGCTGAGGTTAATTAAACAGTGGGGAGGGGGTACTGTTCTCTTTTAGCTACGCGGCCACCCCGCGTGCATTTAACTGAGCGACGCCGAGCAGCAGTTTAGATTTACCGCGAAGAAAATTCGGTAAAATATTGCACAAACAAATTAATGCTGCGCAACTTTGCACACGGACCAACGAACCTTTGGGGGAACATTGGGAAGGGGAGGGGGGAGAAAATTCCGTCAGTCCCACAAAAGCCCCACTCAAACTTTTTAAAAATAAATGATCAGCATTTTTTGCCAGTTGCGTATTTTTTTTTTTAAAGTCCCACCGGACCTCCACCTCCCCCTACACCTCTGTTCAATGTGTGTATAATTATGTTCTTTGTTCTGTTGTTTCTATGCCAATACAGAGGCGTAGCTCGGATATTTAGTGCCCGGGGGGGGGGGGGCAAAATTAAAAAAGCCTCCCCCCTCCTCCCTACACGTATGATCACGTTTTTCGATTACATCAAATAAGACAAAGCCATTCAAATTTTAATTTTCAAAATTGTAGTCAAAGATGAAAAAGTTTATAGAAAATTATTAAATGACAGAAGTATCTGTCGTAGCGTGGTTTATAGAGTCTACCAAATATTAATTTTGTAAATGTGTACGGTGTTCATTGATTTGCATGGAAAGCACTGTTCAAACTAACTAAAAACAACGTACGTTCACATGGTGCTATTAAAATTGTTAAAGTAGTTAAAATTTGCTTTAAAATTCATAGATTCTGACATTTGTCGTCTCCATCCGACACAATGAAATTAATATGATCCAATGGAGATTCCTATAGTACTTCATTTCGGTGACCGAGCATGCAGCATTTTTCAACCTTAATTTTCAGTGGCCACTCATATCCCTGTCATAGACATTTTTTTCTATATGGTGCTATTTCGACGAATCGCGGAGACATATTAAACTTTATGTGCAGGCTTCATATAATCTTATTTATATAGCTTACACCATCAAGAAAAAAAAAGATGGTCTTACATCATCCTTAAGCTTCGCACGGACACCTCGGGAGCTGCCTGATAGACCCTCACATGACAGCTCGGGAGCTGCCCGATAGACCCTCACATGACAGCTCGGGACCTGCCTGATAGACCCTCACATGACAGCTCGGGACCTGCCCGATAGACCCTCACATGACAGCTCGGGAGCTGCCCGATAGACCCTCACATGACAGCTCGGGACCTGCCTGATAGACCCTCACATGACAGCTCGGGACCTGCCCGATAGACCCTCATATGACAGCTCGGGACCTGCCTGATAGACCCTCACATGACAGCTCGGGAGCTGCCCGATAGACCCTCATATGACAGCTCGGGACCTGTCCGATAGACCCTCACACGACAGCTCGGGACCTGCCCGATAGACCCTCACATTACAGCTCGCGACATGCCCGATAGACCCTCATATGACAGCTCGGGACATGCCCGATAGACCCTCACATGACAGCTCGGGACCTGTCCGATAGACCCTCACATGACAGCTCGGGACCTGTCCGATAGACCCTCACATTACAGCTCGGGACATGCCCGATAGACCCTCATATGACAGCCAAAGGACAAGATGAAACCAGGTAGACAGAGATAAACTTTACCAAGAACTATTGACAAAGAAACCAAAGGTCGAGGCCTTTAACCATTCCAATATCTTCGAGCTGCAAAAATCTGGCAGACCTTGAAAACACAAACATCCTCACTATGAGCCTTCTTGGCCAGAAGGGAAAATCAATCTATTTACTTTAAGGTATTCATTGGAATATTAGAGTAATGTGTTTTACTTATCATACACAATGTGACAAGTCTTTGGGAATTTAATGCTGGGGGGATGGGGCAGTGGGGTGGGCGGGTCAAACTTTTGTTTGTTTGTTTGGTTTTGTTATTTTCTTTAGTAAATTACGTCGATAAATGTTAGATAATTTATCATGATGTAAATAAGGTTCAGGATACGATTACAGTATTACTGTCCTTATTAAAAAAAAATTATCCTTTATTTTAGACTGTAACTATTTTACTAGAATATATATTCGGAGACTGCCATTAATTATAAGATTATTTACTCTAAGACTATCAATATTTTATTAGGGTATATACTCTGAAAATTTCATTTATTTATACCAGTATATACTCTGGAAATGTCATTTATTTATACCAGTATATACTCTGGAAATGTCATTCATTTATATCAGTAAATGATCTTAGAAATATCATTTATTAATACAAGTATATATACTTAACGACAGGGCTTCTCAAAGCGGTGGCCCATGAACTGGTCCCGGTGTCAATATTTGAAAATAAGCACATAAAAAAAAAGTTTCCTTTGCAAAAGTGCACCTAAAGATTTTCTAAGGATGAAAGGTGTGTTAAGGTTTAAAGGACTATCAGAGATACATTCATATTTATCAATATATTTATACAGATGACACTCTGTGAATTAAACATTATTTTAACGATGTCCTTGAATTTCATCTATGCGGAAATCATAGCAACGTGCGAACGGGTATTCTAGTGTATATATATATATATATATATATATATATATA
>MUZC01004818.1:0-77500 GCA_002072015.1 Radix auricularia | reverse complement strand
GAGAGAGAGAGAGAGAGTCAGAGCGGTGGTGGCGGGAGAGATAGGGGGAAGGAACCGTTCCCTGCTGTGACGTAACCTCGGCGTACGCAGCCGACAGTTGACACGAAGCAAAAAGAGATGGGGTGGGGGTGGGAGGGGGGGCGTGTCAAGATTTGACCTACTCACTCACAAACCTTTGCGCAGACTTTGCCAGAGATCAGCTGTTCTGTGGGGGTAAGACCTCTACCTGGCCTTGGGATTGGTCACGGTTGAAAGATTTGCCCCGCTTTGTGTCTTAAGACTTTCCTCTTTCCTTCTTTTCGTGTGCCGTTTCCTTTCGAACATAAACGTATATTCCAACAACCCAATTATGAAGACTATATTTTAACTGATTTATAAATGTGTACACCGACAAGATGAATGATCGCTGAAAATCGAAGAAAGCAAGACCTCAACAAACTGGTTACCAGGTTCAACGCGCTAAATATAGGAAGGACCTTATGATGTTTCTTGAAATAGCCAAGAACGCTTAGACTTAGAGACCAGTTAAAATAGTTTCAAAATTTCTTAGACTTAGAGACCAGTTAAAATAGTTTTAAGAACTCTTAGACTAAAAAACCAGTTAAAATAGTTTCACAAACTCTTAGACTTAGAGACCAGTTAAAATAGCTTTCCTTCTAATCAGTTGTGGGTATATTTGGGCCATCTTTTGCCTATGTTTGGAACAAGTATTTGCCATAATGTGGTTGTGGTCGTATTTTAATATGTCAAAAGTGAATGCATGATTTCTTTCGCTCTTACGTGTGCGAGTGCAGTCACATGACACTTAGGCTTAGCACAATTAGGTTTGGTGAAGCAGCAATAACAATAACGTAGTTCTCTTATACTTTATACAGGGGCGGATTAAGACTGTACGGGGCCCCGGGCTGCAATCAAACGGGGACCCTATCCAGCCAGCATCCCTTAAAATAAATGATTGTTAACAGCTAATATAAGACTGTAACTCAATATTAATAATGGAACACAAAGAAATAACTGTTTGAAGTGTTGGCCGGAATGTTACAATTGAGTATGAATAAAAAAAACTACATTCCACCTCTGGGAATCGAACCCGACACCGCTTGCATCACAAGCCTATGCTCTTTGCACACGGCCAGCGGAGCTTGTCTAAATTGAGAAATTTTAAAACTATAAACTATTTGGACTATCAGGTCTGAATCGTGATCAGTTTAAAGATAATATTTATAAATTTATTTAATTTATTTTATTTTCAAGGGTTCGTGCAAACATTTGAACACTTTTATTATAAAATATAAAAAGTTTGGGTGCCCCCAAACCGTCGGGGCCCCTGGCTTTAGCCCGTTCAGCCCCCCCTTAATCCGCCATAGACTTTATATTAGACTTTTTCGCCTAACAATACTAACATCTTGTCAAGTCACTCAATGAACATTTGTGGCGTACCGAATTTCGGCTTTAGCAAATCCTGAATCCGGCCATTTTTACAAAACCTTCTCCAACATAATTTCAGTTCATACATCCGACCAAAGCTGGCTGGCCGGTCGAGCCCTTATATATATATATATATATAATTGCCCCGGATACGGCTAATCAGGAATCCGGCAATTTTTCAACAATCCGGCTCCGGTCGGATTAAAAAAATTTTAAATCTGGTATAGCCTTACATTGAGTATGCACAAAATCAATCTCAGATACTTTCCCATTTGTTTTATCTTTCACTTGAACGCCATCAGGTCCTGTTTAGCAATGCTAGCCAGCCGTACAACTTAACTAACTACATCACCACCACCACTACCAATACATTCACCCCCCAAACCACAGCACATGTGTAACTGATAGATTCTCTCTTAAATCTAAATAACATTCTCATCGTGAAGTTCTTTTGTGTTGGTTGACGTAAATGATACGTGGGAGGGGAGATCATAAAACAAAAAAGAAATGACCTCCCTTGAGGTGTTGTTTTAAATGAGCTGAGATTTCTTTAAGTCGTGTTGGAGATTTGCATACAGTCACTGGTGGCGTTGCTTCACAAATATATTCTGATAGACCTTCCACGATGATCCACCGGCAATAAACCAGCGTGGGTCACGCATGGGCTAGAGAGTATTGGATCTACGTTGTTAGCCTCCAGACTCTATAGCTAAGTATACGTCAGATTGCATCGCACGGAAAGCTATGATCTTCGAATTGCGCGCGGCTGATTAGCCATTGGGATAAAGAGTATTTAAGACGTAAGTTTAATAACTCCCCCAACCACCACTCAAATCATTCTCCAGCCCCTACCCCCCCCGCCCCCACAAACCCTCCAGGGTTGTCAGGAAAATATTTCTAATTAACAGTTTAATCAGGCGATCAGGTTTATTAGATGTTTGATCGGCTCCAATATGGGGGAAAGAAGAAGTGTAAATAGCAGTATGTTTTAGAAGTTGCTAAAATTTAGTAAACATACGTGTGTGCAGGGCCATTTTATCGCATAGGCCCGTTGGGCATTTGCCCGGTGACCCACGAGCATAGGGGCCCAAATGGAACATGTTTATTTAAATATATTATGCATGCATATTTATAATTTTTTTTATTCCTGCAGGGTTGGGGGATGCACGCTGTCTTTGCCCAGGGGTCCTACAACATTTCTTTGCCGGAGCCCAACAACATTTCTTTGCCCAGGGGCCAAACAACATTTCTTTGCCGGGGGCCCAACAACATTTTTTTGCCCAGGGGCCCTACAACATTTCTTTGCCGGAGCCCAACAACTTTTCTTTGCCCAGGGGCCAAACAACATTTCTGTTCCGGGGCCCCACAATTGTGTAAAGACGGCTCTGAGTGTGTGTGCCATAGGGGGTGGGGTCTTCTTTACATTAACTTTTATTAAACATACTGTTGTTCAGTTTGACAATTAATGAACTCGTTTTTGGCAGACCTTTTTTTTATTCTCTTGTTTCAAGTATGTTAACTTTGTCAACAAAATATTAATTAAAAAAAAAAATTCGTGAAATCTTTTAAAATCCCAACTTAAGAAGCTAGTGGTATATGTAAAAGAAAGTAACTTTTATTGCCGAAGGACGACCCGCAGATAAGATACAAAATACTCTCAAACGATACGTCGGAATGTTTTAATTTTTTAAATTTATTATCTTGCTGGACGTGCTACGTTATATACTAGGATGGCCAGAACTCAGATGCATTAAAATAAATTAAAAAAAAAAAATCAAATTGAGCGACGCATTGAAGAACTATGGGTCATCAGACCAGGCTTGGAAATCCTCCCAGTAATCCTTGTCACATATTTTAAGAAATTGTTGGCGAGCCGCAATGTGAACACAGAGAGCCGCACCTTGATCACTGTTGTTATATAACCGTGGTCTGGACTTTGCTGCTTGGTGTACATTAAAATAAAGGACACAGTGTGATGGTTAAAATCTATCTACAAGTCATCCTCCGCCCTCTCATCGTTATCAGTGGATCTGGTGTGATCCACTACATTATCAGTGGCTCTGGCGTGATCCAACACATTGTCAGTGGTTCTGTAGTGATCCACTAAATTATCAGTGGCTCTGTAGTGATCCACTACATTATCAGTGGCTTTGTAGTGATCCACTACATTATCAGTGGCTCTGTAGTGATCCACTACATTATCAGTGGCTCTGTAGTGATCCAATACATTATCAGTGGCTCTGGCGTGATCCAACACATTGTCAGTGGTTCTGTAGTGATCCACTAAATTATCAGTGGCTTTGTAGTGATCCACTACATTATCAGTGGCTCTGTAGTGATCCACTACATTATCAGTGGCTCTGGCGTGATCCACTACATTATCAGTGGCTCTGTAGTGATCCACTATACTATCAGTGGCTCTGGCATGATCCACTACATTATCAGTGGCTCTGGCATGACCCACTACATTATCAGTGGCTCTGGCATGATCAAACACATCATCAGTGGCTCTGGCGTGATCCACTACATTATCAGTGGCTCTGGCATGATCCACTACATTATCAGTGGCTCTGGCATGATCCACTACATTATCAGTGGCTCTGGAATGATCCACTACATTATCAGTGGCTCTGTAGTGATCCATTACATTATCAGTGGCTCTGGCATGATCCACTACATTATCAGTGGCTCTGGCATGATCCACTACATTATCAGTGGCTCTGGCGTGATCCACTACATTATCAGTGGCTCTGGCGTGATCCACATTATCAGTGGCTCTGGCGTGATCCACATTATTAGTGGCTCTAGCAGGATCAACTTAATCGTATTTTTGTCTCTGGGGCGCCACGCTCCTCGGCGGTGTAGCATAGGTTCCTGTCCCCGGGCCAGATTTCAAATTTGCCTTAGCCCCGCCCACCCCCTCCCCCCAAACATTTTTTTCCCTTGGAAAGCAGTAAACAACTTTATAAATTGTTATGTAAACGAAAAATGAAGGGTTTTACTTTCTTGATATAAAGTTTAAGATATCTTCTTTTCTCCATGACGAAATCCTAGAAAGCATTCCGTCAATGTGAATGTTTTCAGTCCTGTCATGCTAAAAAGACAAGATAGATATAATAGAAAAGCAGTGGCGTAGCTTAGGAGGGGCGATGGAGGCGGTCTTCCCCGGGGGCACACATTTAGATTGCGGTAATTTTGAGCACTATCCAACTAACCCTTTTGTTCTTTCAAAGGGGGAAAACCAATGTGAAACAAAAATTAATGGTTAATTCCAGTCTAAATTGCCGGGTAGCCTAACATTTTTTTAAAATTACATACTGGTTGTTATAACTAACACAAAAGCATTCAAAAATTTAAGATCGCTTGAAAAAGGCATTCTTATATATTTGGAAAATTAAGAGCTTTGCGTCAAAGATGACGCTTTTATATGAAAACTTCACACAAAACACTTCACCGATGGCTAAGGGAATTGGAAGCACTAACGAAGTGAATTTGGTGATCCTATATATGTAATAGAAAAATGAATAATAAATATGGAAAGATTTTTGTGCGAGGCCCTCCCTAATGATGAGACTAATCGTAGGTCCTAGGCAGCTGCCTAGATCTCCTATGCCTAAAGCCGGTCCTGCCGCTGGGCCGAATAAAGTTAGTATAGTACGTGTATAAAGAAGTTCACATACTAATGTATACATTTTCTTTTTTTTTTTGTGAAAAAGAAGAAAAAATCATTTAACTTCAAATACAAAATAAAATAATATGAATTAATAATGTTTTTGGGTGTAAATTGCTGTAATATTGCTTACATAAATATGACATGTAATGGTAGAAATGTTTCCAACCTTTACTTTGCTTCAATTACAACTATTTATTAATGTTTATTAATTTATTAAACCCATCATAAGATTGTCTTGAGGAGCCATCAATAATTGACGTCAAGCTATTTTTTCTGATTGTTCACCCCCCCCCNATAGCTGTTCGGGCCCCCCCCCCCCCCCCACCGTTAAAAGCTGTATTTTCTTTTTGATTATGCGCATGTTTCAAATCAATATTTTTATTTTAGGCTGCACTATAATATCGTAACACGCTTGAAACCATGTCAAAACTCATTAAATAAAGTGTCAGTAAATAAATATCTAAGTGAAATTTTTATTTAAAGTTGCACGTTTTGATGTGATGTCACATTTACTAAAAATTACCCCCCTCGTCACAAATGTGTGAATCCACCCCCTTGTTGCGTGACGTCATTTATGTGCGGCTCCGAAAAATGGCGGCAAATTGGAGAACGCCCCGGGCGGCAAAAGTTCTAGCTACGCTCCTGTAGATCAGTCTGATTTTAGTTAACTCATTGTTGATCGTAATTTGATTTTGAATAACTTCAGTTTAGAGAAGCTACCCTCACAACCGACATTACATATGTGGCAATTAGATGGGATATTCCACGTAATACTCCAGGTAATATTCCAAGTAAAAGAAATAAAGATTCCATTGTGAACAGTCAATTTCCTGCGTCTGATAACGTGTTCAAGTTTACGCCTGCGGCCCTGACACTTTTTCTAAAGCTGTCAAAATAAAACGCATGGCTCCATGGGTATATTTATTTATTGCAGTTGCTATAGGACACCATCGAGTATTCTGAAGCTTGTTAAATGCCTTGCCTGCAGCAGCGATTAAAACTTCCCAATGGTGTGTGAACATGAAACAGAATCCGTAACAACTTTATTATGTTACAGTTTTACACAGTTTGCTTCAGCTCAAGAAACATGTAAACATTTTCTTAAGTCACGGTCAAGGAGTACTTTAGTACGGTGTAATCCCCACCTCCTTTTTACCAATTCTTCCCATTTGTAAAACATTTTGTTGTGTTGGGAGTTGTTTCAAGATCAAGATTGAGTACTTTGAGTTTAGTTTCTGCCAGTATTAAATCAATTAGATTACAGCAAGACTTTGATTCCATCGTTGCATTTGTGCAACGAAACATACGATATTAATAGCAAAATAATGATGCTTTAGAAAGAGAAGAAGCCGTCTACGGACGTAAAACTCTTTCCCAATTAGTTTACATACGATATAATCATGTTCGCCGTTTCATTTTTGTTGTAAACGCAATTTTCATTGGGAACAATTGAGTTTATATATTTGAAATGTCTGTGCTGTCTGTTCTAGCTTGCACAAGGAAATTCTCCAGAACCACACCAGATAGAGGGTTCGGGTCTTTTGCAAATATGTTAAGGAGGTCCCAAGGATTTGTGACGGCCAAAAAATAAAATACCGAAAAAGTTTACCGGATTTCCTGGTATACAAAAAAACCCGGGAAAAAAATCAATATTTTGTCAATTTCTCACCAACCTTAACAGCTATCGGGTTGAAATAAACGCCTAACGATTATAGCTAATAATATTTAGAACAATTTTGGAGAAGGAATTTTTGAAAAATCGCTTGTCGTTCGACTGTCGTAATTTTAGCAGCAATTTGTAGATAGCTATTTAATTTTTTAAAATTTATTTATTATGAATTTTTGCTTTTGTCTAATTCATGAAGAGGAATTTGCAGCCCATAACAAAGTACCGACCGTGAAATTTGCCCCTCTTGACCCTCTCGCAACGCCGCTGCAGTCCCCATGTCAAAAGTATGCCTCTTTTTCACAATATGAAAAGAAAATAATTTCATTTTGATATCAACATCAAACAATAATATTCTAGATGCATGAAATATTTTTGATATTATTTATTTCAATTAAACCATTTAATTCAAAGTTGGTGCCCGGGCGCAAAATAACCCCAGCAACGCTTCTCAATATGCATAACCCCACATGGTGGTCACGCCTATACTCAAATCACTCTTGGTCTAATAATTGGAAACACGTTACCGTTAATAACCATTGCGTCCGATCAACTGGAGAGATGCCAGACGAGATAGGGCAAGTCTGACTTTGGCCGCGTGACGCGCCCTCGTCATCTTCCTCGGTCTGAGAACCATCACGAGATTTATAACAAACAATGAATATATAAAATAAACAAACAACAACCCGGGACAGTGAATGGACTCGCATCATTATACCGCGGGTCGAGATGAAGTGATTAACGCGAGTGAAAATGCGATAGCGATAAATACTATTTATTATAAAGATATGGCGCCGGTGGTGTCAACCGAATGACATATCCATATGGTGAGAAGAGGGGTTCACCGACTTAACGGCCCCGACAAAATGGCTCTGGACTAATAGATGGACTAATAGTAAAAAATACAATGAAATATTACATTCATATTTTCACTCAACGATTAGCTCAGGTTTAGCTCACAAGAAACAATAATAAATGGCATCACAAGAATGCACTGACGGGACACAGAGGAGAGGTATAAAATATACTACAGATTGTGTGAGTTTAAGTGGGGGGGGGGGGTTGGAAGAGTAGATAACTAGTTGATACCACAAGAGGTAGCATGAGGCAGGACAGATGCCAGCGATGGACAAGAATGCGTTTCAGAGTGTAAACAACAATGATTAGAGTTGGAGACCTCTCGGGAATATTTAGAATCCAGTGATTAGAGACTTCTCGGGTATGTGTAAAGTACCGTGATTAGAGACTTCTCGGGTATGTGTAAAGTACCGTGATTTGAGACTTCTCGGGTATCACTGTTGTTACGTCCGCAAGTGTTATTAAACTCTCTAACTTACAATAAATGTTAGAGTAATGACTAAATGGCTCGTTTACACGGCACGTAACACAAAAAGAGAAGACTCAACACAGTAACTGACTTTACAAAAATGGAATTTAATACAAAGAAATATATTAACAAGTTACCACAAGATACCTGTGGTAAGAATTTATTAGTATAATAATAACTTATTAAATCTTAACTTATGAAAATAACGAACAATAACTATATTACTAGAGTAAAAACGTAAACACTCACAAAAAGGTTGATAGCGTTGGCGTTTACAGTACAACAAAACAGTGGCCAGCTTATAGCTCCTGTGATGTTCGCATGAAAATCTTCTTCTTTCCTTATCCTATCCCTCTTTAAATAGTAAATCTCTTAGAAAGTTCTGGGTTTTACTTTACGAGAAAAACAACCTGTTTTATAACACACAGGGTCTAGAGTATTCTAGTGTCTAAGGTGCACAAAATAAACAAACCCAAGGTTGAATGGGTGGATTCAGGCACGCCGAGGTCACCGATGGAAAATTGACCAGTCAAGACGTGAATAGCGGGATGGGACACAGTAATAAATCACCTGGTAACATCTCTACCCATTCATGGATTCGTAGCAAGCGGGTAAGGGGCGTGTGGTACCTAACACTTCCCCCCTTAAAAGAAAAAGAATTTACATTTCTTAAAATTGAATTCTTTTCTGTATGGTCCTTGGAAGCAGATACAGAAATCTAATTTAAAACAAAGTTTTGAACTGTCTTTTCATATTAAGGTACACAAACTCTAAATCGATTTTTTTTCCAATCTATAGTACAGAAAAATATTTTACCACAATGTCAATCATTGGACAATGTTATTTTCATTGTTTACAACAACACTTATAAGTTACAAAATTATTTTTGGAAATTTACACCGGTTGTAATTAATTTCTAGACAAAGTGTCTGCAATTACATTGTCTTTTCCTTTTATATGTTTGATATCTAATACATATTCTTGAAGAAAGAGGCTCCATCTTAATAATCTCTGGTTCTTGGAGACCATCTTATGTAAAAACGTTAACGGGTTATGGTCAGTGTAATCAAGAATAGCATGCGAAGGACAATTTACATAAAAATCAAACTGTTGTAGAGCGAGGATTAGACCTAAACATTCTTTCTCTATCGTGGAGTAGTTCTTCTGGTGAGCATTGAATTTCTTAGAGAAATAACAAATGGGATGATCTACACCACTATCATCCTCTTGGAACAGCACGGCGCCAATCCCAAGATCACTTGCGTCCACTGCTATTTTAAACTGTTTTGTAAAATTAGGTGCACTTAGTACAGGGGCATTAGCTAAGATAAATTCTATATCTTCGAATGCCTTTTGACAGGCATCCGACCAATTAAAACTTACGTTTTTCTTGAGAAGGGTAGTGAGTGGAGCAGCAATGACTGAAAAGTTCTTGCAGAATTTTCGGTAATATCCTGCCATGCCCAAAAATCTCATGAGCTGTTTTCGATTGGTGGGAGCAGGAAAAGATGAAATGGCCTCAATTTTGACTTGAACGGGCTTCACGTGACCTTGGCCCACAATGTGACCTAAGTACTCTACTGTGGCATGACAGAATTCACATTTATTCAGGTTTACGGTGACCATACCCTGTAACAATTTCTCGAATAGTTTTGTTAATTGTTTTATGTGACTATCAAAATCCTGACTATATATAAAAATATCGCCGATGTAGGCGTTGCAATTATCTATGTCAGCGATTAAGCTATTAACTAATCGCTGAAAAGTAGCTGGAGCATTTTTCATGACAAACGGCATTACCTTATACTGGTACAGGCCGTCTGGGGTACAGAAAGCAGAAATTTCTTTAGCTTTTTCCGATAGAGGAACTTGCCAGTACCCTGAGAGTACGTCTATCTTTGTGACATACTTGGCATCCCCTATTCGATCTATTAGATCGTCTATTCTAGGAATAGGAAAAGAGTCTGTCTTAGTGACACCATTCACTTTCCTGAAATCTGTGCAAAACCTGTAGCTTTTATCAGGTTTTGGGACCAATAGGCATGGAGAACTCCAGTTACTCAAACTTGGTTCAATAATGTCGTTATCAAGCATGTATTTGATTTCTGACCTGATAACGTCAAGTTTTTCCGGATTCACCCTATAAGGATGTTGTTTGACCAGAATTGCATCGCCAACATCAACATCATGTATAACACAATTTGTCTTAGTTGGTACATCTGGGAAAAGAGCTTTGAAGTCAAAAATAATGTTTTTAACAATGTCCTTTTCCTTTGATGTTAAATGCCCCAATTTGACATCAATATTGGCCAGTACCTCTGAATTTCTGAGCTTATATTGGCCAACCTTGTCGGGAACATTATCCATAACATCAATCACCTGTTCCTCCTCTCTTTGGGGTAGGGCAGACATTGTATTTATAGTCAAGACGGGTTTTTGTTTGGGGTCACATTGCCTCTCCAGGTATTCTTTCAGCATATTAATGTGACACAACTGACGTTTCTTTTTACGGTCTGGTGTAAGAATTACATAGTTTAAATCATTAACTTTTGATTCTACCTCATAGGGGCCAAAATATCTTGCTTGTAGTGTCTGCCCTGGTATTGGCAAAAACACAAGCACCTTGTCCCCTGGGACAAACTGCCTCAGCTTGGTTTTCCTATCATACCAGACCTTCATTTTCTCTTGACTACATTTCAAATTTTCTTTCGCCATATTATATGCCTCAAATAATCTATTCTTAAATTTAATCACATAATCTACTACATTTTCAGTGGATGTTTTTGACATCCATGTTTCTTTTAAGAGTTTTAGGGGACCACGAACCGCATGGCCAAATACCAGTTCAAATGGGCTGAATCCCAGGGAATCTTGAACAGCTTCTCGGGCGGCGAACAACAGCATGTTGATCCCTTCGTCCCAGTCCTTCTCTCTTTCAAAGCAGTAGGTCCTCAGCATGTTCTTCAGAGTTTGATGAAATCGCTCTAATGCTCCCTGTGACTCTGGATGATATGCACTTGACAAGCAGTGTTCAATGCCAAGTTGGTCCATGACTTGTTTAAAAAGTCCTGCTTTAAAGTTGCTTCCCTGGTCAGACTGAAGTACTTTGGGTAGACCAAACAAAGTGAAGAACTTTGTTAAACCTTTTAGGATAGTTTTAGTCTTGATGTTCCTGAGAGGCAGAGCTTCAGGGAAACGTGTTGAGGAACACATAATAGTCAACAAATATTGGTGACCTGACTTCGTTTTAGGCAGTGGTCCAACGCAATCTATAATGACACGACTAAACGGCTCTTCGAATACCGGAATAGGTTGAAGAGGTGCTGCTGGGATTTTTTGATTTGGTTTCCCTACTACTTGGCATGTGTGGCAGGAGTTACAAAATTGAGTGACGTCTGCCTTGATCTTGGGCCAATAAAAATGGGATGTGATTCTGTGGTAGGCTTTATGTATGCCTAGATGGCCTGAAAGTGTTGAGCTATGGGCCAAGTTCATGATGTCATTCCTAAATGGAACGGGAACCACTATTTGATGAACTATTCTCCACTCTTCGTCAACAGCTGCGTCTGGAGGTCGCCATTTCCTCATCAGCAAATCGTTCTGTAGGTAGTAGCATGTGGGTAACTGTTCA
The DNA here is from genome assembly GCA_002072015.1 of Radix auricularia. Taxonomy (NCBI): domain Eukaryota; kingdom Metazoa; phylum Mollusca; class Gastropoda; family Lymnaeidae; genus Radix; species Radix auricularia. Next base: position 65,775 of record MUZC01004818.1, on the reverse strand, counting down.
GCTTCTTCCTCAGTCACTGCATCCTCTCTCATTTTTGCTATTTTAGGATCATTCTTTTGTTTTTCGATTATTTGTAGCCTGGTTGGTGTCTTACGATCATCTGCCTCTTCATTTAGGGTTTTGAAAAATGTCGTTCCCAAATCTACTTCAGGGTTGACTTTATTGGCTTTCTTCGGCCTTGTAATCTCTTGCCGAGATATCTTTGTGCTCATGGATCTGGTAACAGCACATGCTGGATAGATGTCTGGATCCTCATCTTGAATTTCAGACATAGGAGGTTCATTAGTGACGATGGGTTCGGCGATCACCTTCCCACCAGCTAAGTCGTTGCCTAGCAACAAATGGATGCCTTCTAACGGTAATGTCGGTCGGACACCCACAACCACAGGTCCAGAGACTAAGTCTGACTGGAGATTTATCTGATATAGTGGCACATCAATAAATCCTAATAAATCCTAATTCTACGCCTCTCAACAGGATGCTGCTTCCCTGGTAACATCTCTACCCATTCATGGATTCGTAGCAAGCGGGTAAGGGGCGTGTGGTACCTAACACTGTAGAATCCAGTGATAAGAGACCCCTCGGATATGTGCGTCCATAAACATGGGTATGGACCTCTCCAGTAAGAGTACATACCAGTGATAAATTGTGAGATTGCGTACACACGAATTATAAGGAAATACAGAAATCAGAGTAATTTTTCTAAATGCTACTTTTAATTATAACGGTTAAAAGTGTTCATTGTTCATTGTTCACCCTGCAAAAGCGCCTGCCAAGATAATTTGATCTCTGTAAATATTGGCGCTGACTAACATAGGTTCTTTAATTTCATTTACTGTTAGTGTTCATATTGTTGGTGCACAATTTATTATTGTTTATAGATCTTTAGTTTCCATACATTTCGATACAATAATCTTGTATCCTAGTTATTTAAAAATAAAATTTAAGTTAAAAATTTAGTTGTTGTTTTTTTAACCTCCACTTTAACTATTTTATTTTAAAAATGCAGAACCATTTTCATATCAATAAATTTTAATAATTAAATTATTTTGTACCCTTAAAAAATGGAGTACGCTTCAGGTTGAGTTGCCAGGTTAAAGTGAAATAATTTTTCAGATCAAGGCTTTCAAAAACAGCACTTTTTAAAGAGGTCAAAATTATAATTTAAAAAAATAAATAAAATAACAAAACAGGCACTTCCCTACCCACCTCACCCAGCCCTGCAGTGATGCAACTGGTATAAGAAACAACCTGTTTTTAACAAAAAAGTAAGGACGAGACCACTAATTGAACTAAACTCACTCTGAACTTTGACCCTGCCTGCGGTATGGCATAGTAAACAACTTCCAATTTTGTTTCGCACCTTTGTTTTTCCATCACAAGTTATTATATATTTGTTTTTCATTGTTGATTCTTCCCGGAACTGACGTCAGACCAATAAATGTCAATCCTGAAACAACGGTCGAGTCCGTCCGTTCCTGTAACCCCCCCCCCCCTCTTTTCTGGCTACAGTACGTTCACCGGTGATGGAAAACAGCTGGCATCAGTTTAAAATATCAAACTGTGACATTGTCAACCAAAGCTGCCTGAATACATTTGCATTAATGCTAATAAAAATGTGGTGGAGTGGAAAAAACAAAACAAAAAACCAACGAAACAAATAACAAAATATCTCCCCTATCTTCTATAAAGTTAAGGTACTTACTTGTTTTGTGGTAACATTCTTTGATAAGATGCCATGCGGCATTTCCCAATGGGTTATGGTTATATACTTGCGCGTGTAATTCGGACAGGATGTAACACTAGGACCGTGAGTCGCAGATCTAATGAACATAAAACAGACTCTATATATGGCGATGCGGAAACAAAATTATTAATGACTTTATTTACTGATAACTCAGTTCTCCCCACCCACCCCTTTTCCGCAGCAGCTGTAAGGATTAATGGTCGCAGGGCCTGTACCTCATGCAATGCTTGGACAAACTCCAGACTCGTAATGCCGTCAAATCACGAGCTGTTGGTCGAGGCGCACGAGCAGATGTACCGACGACTCTCCAATGAACACAAAGGTGATGGTAAAAGCGGAGTCAAATAAATTAGAGTTATTGAACTTAGGTAATCTACATAAATTGATGAAATCTGTGAGGTCCGTGACGTTGTAGGTACATAAAGCATCCGTTTTTATTGATGGGAGAAACAAATTGTGGTGATTTTTACCTCGTCTCTTAGGCGTCAGACAGGGGCACTCATTGGTTTATTACGTGGGTGGGGGGGGGGGACAGCGCTATTTTGAAACACAAACCCTTGACTGAATGAGGGGTCAGTCAACTGCAGTCCGGGGTTCACAAGCGGTTGTTGAAAGACCATTCTGCAAGGTACATTTTTTAATTGAGCAAATAAATCTCTCTGTAACTTATAAAAAGTAATCAAATATTTTGTAATACCTAATGGCGATTTCATTTTTTATTATTTAACAAACAATAATTTTTAACAATTTACTAAGTCGAGAAGTAAAACAACATGCAATAGATTTAAAATACAAAATATAAGTCAATCTAAATAAATCCCTCAAATATGATTCATTTTAGTATAAGAATTCAAGATACTGAATATTATTTGTACTGACGATTTCAAGGGCCGTGGGAGAAGGAGTCGGTTCTGTCTATGGAGGTAGTTGACCCCACCCCCTACTTCCCCACTCTGGATAATAATGGTCATTAGTAACACCACATGCACCTCCAAGACTCGATGTTGCAGCACGATAGTACTGATTTCGGACAATGACCCCTGACCCCTTTGATGTACAGCACCCTTGCACATGGACCAACCCTTGATGACCAATAGACGCACTTAGACTGGTGGCATGGGTAGGACATGGAAAGAGCAGTGTGTTACCAAAATCAATGCCGACTATCAAAAGAGATTTCTAATGTTTGTAATCTATAAAACTTTGAAAACATATTGAAGTAGACTTTAAATAAATACACTTGTTAAGGTCTGCAGGTATGGTTCACACGATGCAAGCATGTATGTAAAGCAGGGGTCTCCAAACTTTTCTGCCGGAGGGCCGCATTAAATGTCAAACAGCAGCTCGGGGGCAAACTACACATAGTACACAGTTTTGTGGTTAACTATAAGGACAAACATTATCTTTTTTTTTTTTTATTTTTTTATTTTTTTTTTTTTAAAAGATTAAAGGTCTCCGGGGGGCCGGATGAGAAGTCCTAGCGGACCGTATCTGGCCCGCGGGACGTAGTTTGGAGACCCCTGATGTAAAGTAAAGCATGAAATTCATCAGTCTTATCACAACCAATCACAATATTAAGAGCGTTCAACAACAGAGCGTACATCTTCCGTATTGAATCGAATAAGAATAGAACGCACTAGCTAAAGATTTTCCTTGAAGTATTATGAACTTTAGGACATTAATGCAAAAACGTGAAGCGCCTTCGAGTTAACTTCTAGAATGTTTCATCTTCACATAATATACAAATAATCTCAGAACCAATACGGCTATAATTAAAAATAAATCATCGCAGTTCTCAAATGCAATTTTAAAAAACCAAAACAATTTATAACAATATATATAATAGTAATTAGTATTTAGCAAACATGGTAATAAGTTTTAATACATTAAACAGGTATAAATGGGAATTTCCTTAGAATCGCTACCAAGAGACACTTCTTATTAGGCCTAACTGTATGAATAAGAACTCATCATAAACAAAAGCAAAACCTAGAAAGGAGGGAGGGGGTTTAAGAGTGAGGTCCAGGGGGTGACTCGCCCCCGAGTGGTAGTCAATGTTCCCTCTACAATTCTTTGGTCGTTATGCAAACTATAAAAAAATCTCTTGTGTGGAGTTGCACAGCATCAATTTTTTGTGTGCAAAGTTTTACAAACTTTACTGCGCGGTAATTCTTAACTACTGCGAGGCGCGGTCAGATATCTGCGTGGTAGCATAGCCGCACAAATTAAATGGAACATTTGTGGTAATGTTTTTTTTTTTTTTAAAGGTGACTTTTGTCATTTTATTTTGAGTCTTTAAGCTGAATATTTGTTCGTGTGGAAAATTATTCCAGTTACACCAACGCTTGCGGCGTGCACAGAAAGTTTAAAATAACCTCAAGTTTTATTTATTCATCGTGTGTCCGCTTTCTTCTATCTTAGAATTCGGTTTGATTGGTAAAACGTAATTGGTAGACCTAAAAAAAAAATCATGTTAAGCCTGGTCCCTTTTGGAACTCAGGACGTGTTAGCGCATTTTCGTATTATGTATCAGTACTTATGTTAGATATCAGCATTATGTAGTTATCAGTAATTGTGTTCAGATTTTAGACATATTTTTATGAATTTTCTTGTGTAATGAATATACCTGACATTTTTAGCGCATTTTCGAGATGTCGAAATCGCTATTGCCCCCGTTTTGTCCGTCTGTCTGTCATCACCATGATCACAGGATCCATAAGTCCTAGACCCATGATGTATATATGTTTTTTGTATGTCCTGACCTGCCATTGGTGCATCAACACTCAGTTACTCGATCCGTTAAAAAACCCCGTTAAAACTACCAAAAAACTTTGCGAATCGAGAGTTAACACTGGCACAAGGAACGGGCGCCATTGCCGGAAGTCGAATACATAGTTTTTCAAGCATTCAAGAGTGGTGTGAAATCGTGCAAAAGAATTAATTAGTGTTTTTTTTAGTTGACGTCATTAAAATATGTGTAAAAGTTTAGAGAGTTTTACTTCATCATTTGTGGTGACTTGTAGTTATATTAAAGAGAAAATAAAAAATTTTAAAATGTAAAGAAATGACTTTTAAATTAAAAAAATGTCAGGTATATTCATTACACAAGAAAATTCATAAAAATATGTCTAAAATCTAAACACAATTACTGATAACTACATAATGCTGATATCTAACATAAGTACTGATACATAATACGAAAATGCGCTAACACGTCCTGAGTTCTAATAGGGACCAGGCTTAACATGATTTTTTAAATTTAAAAGTCATTTCTTTACATTTTAAAAAAATTTATTTTCTCTTTAATCTAACTACAAGTCACCACAAATGATGACGTAAAACTCTCTAAACTTTTACACATATTCTAATGACGTCAACAACAAAAAAACAAAAAAACTAATTCTTTTGCACGCCTTCGCACCACTCTTGAATGCTTGAAAGATGATGTATTCGACTTTCGGCAATGGCGGCCGTTCCCTGCGCCAGTGTTACCTCTCGATTCGCAAAGTTTTTTGGTAGTTTTAACGGGGTTTTTTAACAGATCGAGTAACTGAGTGTTGATGCACAAATGGCAGGTTAGGACATACAAAAAACATATATACATCATGGGTCTAGGACTTATGGATGCTGTGATCAAAGGTGATGACAGACGGACAAAACGGGTGCAATAGCGCATTCGACTTCTCGAAAATGCGCTAAAAACATGGAGACACAAATAATTTTAAAAATTTAAAATTATTTTTGTTAAACAGTGGACTGCGGTTCCGCTAAACGCGTTGTAATTTCCGGGCAGCACTTTTTCTCGAGCTCTCATGTACTCTCATATTTTCACTTAACATTTTCCTGAAAATTTTTACTTTAGCTAGTTCATAAATATTATATGTTGCCGTGTATCGGGTTTCTGACCAATGTCTTACACAACTAATCATGTATCAGAATGAACGAATCGAATAATTTTTAGTTCATATTTTATAATTTCGCTTCAAATATCATTTCAAAAATTTAATATCACACAGCGTTGAAGCATGGAAGTGATGGTCCCACCTCTAAATTGGCGAAATCGTCCCGATTTCAACTCAATAAATCTCCGCTGAATATAAAAAGAGCATAAACTATTTGCACATATGTCTCTTTGTATATTGTTACTGGTCACCTAAAGTCGTGGACCAGATCAAGTTCACGGGCCATGTTCTCACGAGTCCCTGGTTAAATGGTCTTATAGGTTAGTTTAATCATTAATTTAAATTGCCACTACGCCTCTAGAACCAAGTATGGTTTGCAAATCACTACGCTAGGTGCGGGGTAAAGGGTGGATGCACCATTGAGTTTGCCATTGTTAAAGACACGCTGTTTGCTGGAATTGAACGTTGTAATTGTTTGATCAATGTCCAGTTCCGAGACTTGTTTTGATTAGCAATTCCGACAACATCACGCAACACTAGACATCTTCGATTTCCTTGTTGCTGAACCTTGATCATCCGAAAGGTGTTCGTGCGAAGATATCTTTATAAGTTGTCTAAATTTACGTGCATCCAATATTTGTTTGTCGATATTTTATTTGGCACAATGTAGGTGTCTTCAATCATTCGTATAATTTCGTTTTAGAACAAGCCATAGAAAATTAGGTTTCTAAATTGACTTCGGCATTTTCAGGCCAATCACAAGACTTGTTATATACTTATTCTTGCCATGGTTCTTCCTATTTAAAAATGCCAAAATTTTCCGTAGCAGTTCTTCTTTGAATTACAATTTCACTGACAGCTACCACTTCTTTATCCACTGCCATGCGTCAGTTATACCGAGTAGGGATGACACTGACAGCAAAAAACGTATATTATCGGCTTGTCTGAGATAATGAGGCTAAGTGTGGTTATCGTGTCTAAGATGATGAGGTTAAGTGTGGTTATCGTGCCTAAGATGATGAGGTTAAGTGTGGTTATCGTGCCTAAGATGATGAGGTTAAGTGTGGTTATCGTGTCTAAGGTGAGGTTAAGTGTTGTTATCGTGTCTAAGATGATGAGGTTAAGTGTGGTTATCGTGCCTAAGATAATGAGGTTAAGTGTGGTTATCGTGCCTAAGATGATGAGGTTAAGTGTGGTTATCGTGCCTAAGATGATGAGGTTAAGTGACGTTATCGTGCCTAAGATGATGAGGTTAAGTGTGGTTATCGTGTCTAAGGTGAGGTTAAGTGTTGTTATCGTGTCTAAGATGATGAGGTTAAGTGTGGTTATTGTGTCTAAGATGATGAGGTTAAGTGTTGTTATCGTGTCTAAGATGATGAGGTTAAGTGTGGTTATCGTGTCTAAGATGATGAGGTTAAGTGTGGTTATCCAGTCTAAGATGATGAGGTTAAGTGTGGTTATCGTGTCTAAGGTGAGGTTAAGTGTTGTTATCGTGTCTAAGATGAGGTTAAGTGTGGTTATCTTTTCTAAGATTATAAGGTTAAGTGTAGTTATCGTGTCTAAGATGATGAGGTAAAGTGTGGTTATCGTGTCTAAGATGAGGTTAAGTGTGGTTATCGTGTCTAAGATGAGGTTAAGTGTGGTTATCGTTTCTTTATATAATGAGGGTTAAGTATGGTTATCGTTTCTTTGTATGATGAGGTTAAGTGTGGTTATCGTGCTTAAGATGATGAGGTTAAGTGTGGTTATCGTATCTAAGATGCTGAGGTTAAGTGTCGATATTGTGTCTAAGATGCTGAGGTTAAGTGTGGTTATCGTGTCTAAGATGATGAGGTTAAGTGTGGTTATCGTGTCTAAGATGCTGAGGTTAAGTGTGGTTATCTTGTCTAAGATGCTGAGGTAAAGTGTTGTTATCGTCTGTGGTACATGAAATAACTGCCATGGCTCATAAGACCAACACACAGCTAAATCATCTAAAAAAATCCATATAAATAAATAAAATTTAATTACAATTATACCAGAGTCCCAGAGCCTCCATCTTGACGGTAATATCATAGGCATGGTTACTCCTGTCAAAATGTTTCATGGCTACTTCCGTGAAAACTTTCCATGGCTACTTCCGTGAAAACTTTCCATGGCTACTTCCGTTAAAAGTTCCCGGGGCTACTTTAGTAAACTTTCCATGGCTACTCCCGTTAAAAGTTCCCGAGGCTACTTTAGTAAGCTTTCCATGGCTACTTTAGAAAACTTTCCATAGCTACTTCCGTTAAAACTTCCCGGGGATACTTCAGCGAAAATTTTCCATGGCTACTTCCATAAAAACTTTCCATGGCTACTTTAGTAAACTTTCCATGGCTACTTGTGAAAACTTTCCATGGCTACTTTAGTAAACTTTCCATGGCTACTTTAGTAAACTTTCCATGGCTACTTTAGTAAACTTTCCATGGCTACTTCCGTTAAAAGCTCTCGGGGCTACTTCAGCGAAATCTTTCCATGGCTACTTCCGTTAAAAGTCCCAGGGCTACTTCAGCGAAAACTTTCCATGACTATTTCCGTCAAAACTTTTATAGTTTATTGAAAAACATCTGCGCATTGCTCCAAACTCGAGTATCTCAGTTTTCACAAGAACTGGGTGGGGGTCAATGGGGACATTGTTATTCAAGGGGGTTATATCCCCCTGGTATTAAAACGCTAAATAATGATCCCCTACTGAACTCCGATACCCTCGCCCCAACAACATTTGCTGAAGGTAATTATGGCGACACTAGCAAGTTTATACTGGTGGATGATCTGCCCTTTTGTCAACAATACGATTCAAGGAATGCATAATCCACGTATTACAATCTCATTACGGGGGAGACGTTGGTCCACAGGGCGGAGCTAAGTGCTACCAACACTTTGAACATATTCCGAATAATCAGCAACAAGGTCCATCAATAATGCATAAGGGTCGGTTTTGGTGAGTATCAATTTTCGAGCGTCTTCCGAGTGTTTCAGTCACGAGTTTTCGGTTCGGACCACGTGAGTTTGAGATCATCCGCCCCCATCCACTCTCAGTCCCCCCCCCCCCCTTCTTGAGGACTGCCTGTACTTTCTGTCGCTTGGGTGTTTGATGACCACAACAAGGAGCGGGGTTGGTAGCGGGGGTGGACAGCGGTAACCACACTGGCCTCGTGGTTGTGAAGCTGTCCGTAGGGATGGTTCCGTCATAAATTTGAAACGCAAAACAGATTCTAATGGACGGAAGGCGTGCAAGTTGGGGGGGGGGGTTAGGGGAGGGAGTTACGGGATGGTGGAGTTACGGGCTCATTGGGGCAATAACATACTTGAGTCAATTCGGACTCTTTGGGGCAGCAAGAACATACTTGAGTCAATACGGACTCATTGGGGCAATAACATACTAGAGTCAATACGGATTCATTGGGGCAATAAGAACATACTTGAGTCAATAAGGACTCATTGGGGCAATAAGAACATACTTGAGTCAATACGGACTCATTAAGGAATTAAGAACTTCACTAGACAAATTCTTAGAGGATAATAAGAACATACTTTAGGCGTTAAAAATTTATTGAGAACAGTAATTACACTGTCAAGCAAAGTAAGCACAACCTTTATATTAAAATCAAAACGAAAGTCCGATAATATTTACAAGTACAAAACCATCTCAGTACCGTTATTTGATTTTCATGACTCATCATATTAAACATGTCAACAATAGCACTTCATCAAACATCGCCACAACCCGGGAATATTTGACCAAAACGGCTTATGGTGACAGATTTTAAAAAAATAAATGAAACAACTTTGTAAATCCTATAACCTATCTGTTGACACTCGAAACGATAACAAATACATCGACAAATTTCTAACTTATGAATACATTGCCATAATTCCTTGGTGTTCAATTAAAACCCAGCGCTCTAAGGAGTGGAAATTACAAACGCCGTCTTGATCTGACCTAATAGCGAGAAGAGGTTTAGGGCGGGGGGGGGGGCGTGGGAAGTGGATTTAACAAGTTACCTTCACCTTTACGACATTTCTCCAAGTGGACTTATTCTAACCAGGAAATTCTCTAACAGGGACATTTCCTAACCGGGACATATCTACCATGTTTTCTCTAAGCTGTGGGGTCGCTGTCTGTCCGACGCTGCTCAGCAGTTTCCAATTAGCGCGCAGTAATATTTGTTTTGAAAAGTAATTTTTTGGGGGACATAATATAATGTCCAAGAAATGTAAAATTTTGCACAAAAAAAAAGAAAAAAAAAGGAATTGCATTCAACTGAGTACACGACTTTAAAAAAAATAATTCTGCACATGACCCAACGAAGCATAGAGGGAACATTGCACATTAGGCAAACGATTTCTCTCAATGGACACAATAACCTTTATCAACATTTTGAACATTCACGTCTCAAAATAGTTTAAAACAAAAAATTTCGTTTAATCGTCCGGAAATTAGTTTATATTTATCGGCCGAAATATTTTACTTTTCGATTTCCAGTGCATTTACAAGTGGTTGGTCGTTTAATCGTTTAAAAAATTGAATCTTTAAAAAATATGAACGATTAAGTTTAAAGAACTGTAAAGGAAACCAAAATCCCATATTTACTTGTGTGGTTAAGTAGATCATACAAACAACTTACGAACAAAAAGCACAATCATCTTTGTTTCAATCATCTTTTGTTTCAATTATCTTTTGTTTCAATCATCTTTTGTTTCAATCATGTTTTGTTTCTATCATGTTTTATTTCAATCATGTTTGGCTGTTTTTCCCCCAAAGCCTCAAATCTGTATACAATGTTCGATAGAGTTAAATGACTATAACCATCATTGAAATAATTTCACCATCCTTGGGCGACAGGTTGTGAATCATCCTAAGATGAAGTGGCGCCGAAGAAATGGCAGAAAATGAAGTAGAACTCTATAAACGAAACTCGTGATACCGGCCTGGGTGGAATCTTCGGCTGGCGTATCTAAGTGAGGTCTAAAGTGTATTAAGTTAAACGACAAGGACTGAACACTGTGCATGACACGCTAATGTACTTTTAGTAGATTCTGATGGTGCCAATCATTTATTAGTTTGTCTGGTTCCGCTACAAGCCACGCCTCCAAGGGCCGACATTAACATAAGCACGGGACACACGTTGGGCGTCCTTGCCAAGTCCAGATTTCGATGGTTGATAGAAAAACAAAATCAAAACACGCCATTTACCTTTGACACTTATAAGAAAAGTGTGTTGGAGGCGGGAAGAGGTCATGGTTTTGGTCACGTGGTTCGTATCACTTTCTCCGCGGAGCTTGTGTCGCTATGATTGTGTTGTCCCCGCTCAATCTCCATATTCATGAACTTTCTCTCTGGCCGCTGCCAGCGTCAACTGCCGGTCGGATGGACCCTCTCACGGGCAGATGACCGTCGTCGTGCGGCATCCGCCCACCTCTGTGGCCGGAGTGGTCTCCCCTCGTTGTGTGTGCCCATCCAACTAGAACTTTCACTCCTGCCTTGACCCCTGACCCCCCGAGCAGTGATTTTGAGGAGAAATAGAGGATTCAAGAAATTTGGGCGTTTGGGGGTTGAAGGGCTGGCGGGGGCTTGCACTCGTGGCACAAGTTAACTTTCAATTTTTTTATAATCATCTTGGAGCTACATCGCTGCGTAGGCAAAGTTTTATTGGGCTTGCTCTCTTGTGGTGATGAGTAAAAGTCTAGCCCCAGTGGAACTCTATTGGTTTGCATGGAGTGAGACTCCCTGGTTACCCTCTACGTTCCGACGTAGCGATTTTCATTTTTCTATCTCAAATATTAGTTGAGTGAAGTCATTTCATAGTCATTGTGTGTGGCAACTATTACTATATTGTCAAAGAAAAAAAACACCTTGTATCAGAAAATGCATTAACCCGTTAATTTCTAATCCCATCAAATGAACCATCCTTCTCATTATTCCCATTTCTGTGCATCGATTATTCTGTAAATAAACATTATATATGATATAGCTACCCGCCAATTTATCCACCCCACCCCACCCCTTTTTTCCAATACCATCGGGTATGACGTTTATTCAAATTCCGTATGGCTATTCAAAATATTTGTAAGGCGAAAGTTCGTCTCAAATGCCCTAACTATGGACAAAGTATGTAAGATCCACCACCGTAACTATAGACAAAGTATGTACAACCTACCAGGATATTAACCTATTTTGTGGTAGAAAAAAAAGACCTAACTTTTACAATAATGTCATCAAAAGTCTTGATAACTGTCAGATTCAGATCATTTTGATTACGAGAAAGTCTGCAACCTCACCCCCGACCCCCCCCCCCCCTTGCCCACTCAAACCAATTCATAATTTAAAAATAAAATCCACGAATGTGAAAGTTGAAAATGTTGGAATATATGAAACAAAGCTACGACTCAATATCACCAATATCACAATTTCCCCAATCATTTCAACTCTGAAGAAGAGCGTGTATCTGGGGCGGGAATGGGGGTGTGGAAGGAGCACACTGGTAGAATTTTTACTTTTGTCTTTCTTTTCTCCTCTCCACCAGGTAAAAGAGGGAACCACTGGCCAAAAACTTCGTTTAAATCCCAATCACCCAGAGTTCAAATTAAGCTCATAAAAGATTATAATTCATTGCCTATAGAAAGTTCCAGATCAATAAGTTTAATCTCGATAAGATTTAGATCAACAATCAACAGGTATATAACTAAACTATGTTCTCATTCTCAGGTTTCACATCAATATGTTTTACAATCAAACATTTTATTTCAATAGGGCGCAAGATCAATGAGCTTGAATTCAATAAGTTTCAAATCAAAATGTTTTAAAATCAATAAGTTATTAAAGCATTGGTATATTATACACTGCCATATAAAGGATTGTATGTAACAATTTAAATAAAGCCACACTCTGTGAGGAGTGAAAGTTCAAGGTCATTCCCTCTCATAACCATCTTCGCTTGGCTGGTCTACTTAATCCGCCAATTTGTTTTGTTTTTTTTTAAAGAAAGAAAAAAGACTTTTTGAAACAATAAAAGGGACACAACTTCGTAACAAGAGAGTATCATCCCGTTAAGCATGTCACCATAATTATCTCCCGATCTCATCTCTACTCGATGAATTATTCAGTGACTTCTGGTCGTTGTTTCAAGTGGGCAGTGTGTGGGGGACAGGGGTAGGGTGGGAGTAGCGATGAGACGTATATGTGACGGGATTCTCCTCTTACTTAGGACATAATAAAATACATATCTGTTGCAGACTGTGTGACTCCAAGATGATTTACTGTAAACATTCTAAAGAATCCCCCTACACTAAGACTAAGACAGTGATGTGACGGCAGTAAGAGCAATAACCAGTTACGAGAGGTGGATGGAGACTGACAAATTTCAAGTGGTCGCCGTGGTTCGGGGCACGATTGTCAAGTGAGTTGTTGAAATTTTTTATCAATTTGAAATTTAATGCCCCGGAGAAACCACCAGCTGCGGCTAAACGGCCCCGACATAACGGCCCCGACATAACGGCCCGGGTAATAACGGCCCCGACATAACGGCCCGGGTAATAACGGCCCCAGACAAATTGTTAACTTTTTATAAAAAAAAAGTATTATTATTATTTTTTAATTTAAAGTTTTTGTCAACTTTTTCACACTTACAAAAGTGTTAAAATTTTAAAATTATTTTTTGTGATGCTATAAGATTATTTCTTCTCAACAAACAACCGTGACTTGGTACATTATCGAGTGAAGGCTATAAAATTCTTTCTTATAAAGTCATTATTATTTTATTGGTTCTTGTGAGCTAAACCTGACACTAAACGGTGAGTTAAAAAAAAAGCTAATATAATATTTGAGTTTTTTATTTTTTTACTATTAGTCCATCTATTAGTCCAGGGCCGTTTTGACCGGGGCCGTTACGTCGGCGAACCCATTATAGTTTCTGAATTCCTAGTAAGACCACTTGGAAATGCGAAAAGACTTTGTAGTCATATAGAGAGATTGAGAAGCCTTGCAGTTGATTTTTTAAAATTATATTTTAAAAAATTTTGAGAACCTTTGTGGTTGATTTTTTAAATTAGATACATATGTGTTCCTTCTCCCCCCCCCCCCCCACCTCCCTCAGATATTAAATTCCCACACATGTGACAATATTTGCATCTTTGCAAAATGCCCATTGTAAATGGAGTCAGTGCAACGATCCTTTGTTTAGGGGCAGTAACTCAATACATTGATATATCATTATAGACCAGAACTAACCCTTGAAAAAATGATGTGTTTTTTTTTAATGCTATTTTTTAAATTTTATTATTATTTTATTATTTATTTTTTTGGTATGCGAGAACTTCCGAAAATGATTAAGTTCTGTTGCGAGAGATGAGTTTCATGTTATGCACTATACGAAAATACCCGATGTTAAGCATTGCTACAATAGAATTCTCTACCCTTACATAAATTATAGTATTCCTCATACTAACGCATTCAATACTGTCCAAAAAAGAGACACATCTCTTACAATTTTACTTTCAAAATTAAAAGGCAAACATTTCTCCGAGTGATAAAACGTAGCTTATTTGCACCATCGTGTCATTATTTTTGTGTTGTAATTTTTAGCGCATTTTCGAGAAGTCGAATGCGCTATTGCACCCGTTTTGTCCGTCCGTCCGTCTGTCATCACCCTAGATCTCAGCATCCATAAGTCCTAGACCCATGATGTATATATGTTTCTTGTATGTCCTGACCTGCCATTTGTGCATCAACACTCAGTTACTCGATCCGTTAAAAAAACCCGTTAAAACTACCAAAAAACATTGCGAATCGAGAGATAACACTGGCGCAGGCAACGGCCGCCATTGCCGGAAGTCTTAGTATTATCAAAAGTATTAGTTTTTTTTTTNTTTTTTTTTGTTGACGTCATTAGAATATGTGTAAAAGTTTAGAGAGTTTTACGTCATCATTTGTGGTGACTTCAATCAAGATCTTAGCGGCCCAGGGGCAGAAATTGAAAACTTTTTCGAAACAAGCTTCAACATTCAACTACTTTCACCAAGATTGGCAACTACGATCTATCAAACAACAATTGACGGAGTATTTGGGCGATTAGCTGATTACAATTTAGAATGTTTCATTTATGAGTCCTATTTCAGTGACCACAAACCACTTGTAGTTAGATTAAAGAGAAAATAAAAAATTTTAAAATGTAAAGAAATGACTTTTAAATAATTTTTTTTTCAGGTATATTCATTACACAAGAAAATTCATAAAAATATGTCTAAAATCTAAACACAATTACTGATAACTACATAATGCTGATATCTAACATAAGTACTGATACATAATACGAAAATGCGCTAACACGTCCTGAGTTCCAAAAGGGACCAGGCTTAACATGATTTTTTTATTAGGATAAGAATGTTTTAATTTGAATGCATTTGTGAGTTACTATTTTTATATGAAGAGCTTTGAACTCAGCTGCTTGTGGGGGTACTACGGTATTTAAATTATCAAATTATTATTATCATAAAAGACCGTCCAATTTAGTCACGCGTATTAACTAGATAAATTTAAAAAAAATAAGTTAAGTATTAAATTTCCGTAAAACAAAGTTTTAAAATATGTAGAATTATACACCCTTGTGTACGTTCTTATTGTGTATGTGTTTGAGTGTTTGTGTGTGTGAGAGAGAGAGAGAGAGAGAGAGAGAGAGAGAGAGGAGAGGAGAGAGAAAAGGCGTGGAATGGTGGTGAGGGCATGCTATAATTATGTATAAAGAGCAACAAAGCACACCCAAAGACGTTCCGCCGTCGTTTTTGTGGCATGTTGTGCCTCCCCTCCCACAGCTTCTCGACCGGCCAGAAATGTGCATCACGTCAAAAATACTTTTGATTATAGCTAAAAAAAAATAAACCGTAAAAACAAAGTTTTTGATTATAAATCCTAACGCGTACCGCTCATTTGTGGTTATTGTTTTGTTTTTTACTTTTTAAACTTTTTATATATTTGTTTATTAACTTATTATTATAAATTTAATTTGATTTAAAAAAATTCCTTATTACACTGATATCCTGATTATATTCGGATCTGCGATTATTATTTTGCAAATCAGGATAGTTGCGAAAATCTCGTTGTCCGGTCAGGATATCCAGCTGACCACTAGTTTATTTACTATAACAGGAATAGCAGTTAATTATATATGTGTTTATTATTATCTCTAATAGAAGAAATATTTGACTTGGGCCATCGCTTTCCACGTAAAATTCACACACTTATTACAGTATTGGAATAATAATTTTTAATTAATGACGAAATATGTATTACAACAAAATTTATTAAAATTCCCAACTTCATTTACACGTTCAAACACAAATTTAAAAATAAACCCCTTGTATCGTGTGACAACTGTAATGAACCATTTTTTTTTTACGTATCTATCAAATAAAGAAAGAAAAAAAAAAGCCACAGCTCAATTTAATATGTCGTGTGCACGAAAATGTGCGCATCTTAATCATCTTAATTTGACAATAAACTATTTTTTTGAAAGCGCACCGCTCAAGATAAAGTCTTGGACGAAAATAATGCACAAAAACTGACTCTCTTTGAACGTTCGCGCAAATTTGTTCAATATGAGATTTTTTTTTTCTGATTGGCTGTGGGAGTCTTTAGGAGTTTGAGGAACCAATCGCTATCGATGACCGCACATAAGTTTACCTTTTATTATATAGGATTTGATACGCAGTTCCCTTATGTTCATGTGTATATCAATGATATGTTGTTGCCATGTTGGAATACAGGCCTAGCAAACACAATGTTCGTTTTACCGGGCTCCCAAAAATACTTTTAGTTTACAGTAATCGCCGGTTAAAATAAGCAATGCGCTTAATCTCCTTTAAATACCAGGTAAGCAATCGTGGGATCAAATTGGGATCACATTGGGATCGATCCCTGAGTCCATGCGGGTGACCGAATGAATGGTTTGTGGGAAAATAAGAGAAAACCTGGTGGATTTGCAATTACTTGTTAGAAGTCTTGGCCTTAGGACACGCTGCGAGGGTTCAGATCCTCTGTCGAGAAGACGCGTGGTTGGGGTTGAATGGTTTTTGGGGGAGGGGTGGAGGTATGAGGGATACAATAGGACTATAGATTAATGTAGGATTGGGGGGGGGGGCAAAGACTAAAGCAGGGATGTGGGGAGGTGGCATTTAAGTGCAAGGAAATGCAGATTTAACCTAACAATGAGAAACCCCTGCTGTCGTGGATGGACTATTTTAGTCAGAAATGGTTTTGCTTTGCAGTAGAATATTTGATGTAAATTAATGTTAAAAGGAAAAAAACATCCGTGTTTTCCAATGCGTTTGAATTTTTTTTTAAAAATCATAAAACTAAATTGCCTTTAATATTTGAAGAAATTTAGCTGTATGACCTAGGATTTTCAAAGAATTGACGACTGAAAGAAGAAATGAATGAATGAATGAATGAATTATTTATCCTATAGCGCCAACACTAACCATGCAGCAACATACTCGCTATGCTTTGATGTTTAAATACTCTGGCAAATAAAAAAAAAGTTTTCCAATTTTCTTTTCCTTTCTATCGCTCTCAAAACTTTTGGAGGACTAATCTACAATTTTGGTGCTGCCGAATAAAGGGAGCGCGCGCCTAGCGAATTCCTCCTGTGTCAACTAGGGGTGTGCCGGAATCCGGTTCCGCCGGATTTTGTACTATCCGGTGAAATCCGGTTCCGCCGGATTTACATGTGTCCGGAAAAACCAGAATCCGGAATATACAGGATTTCGGAATTTGCCAGATTTTGTGACTCACCGGATCATAATCTGAAATAAAAATAAGTCTCTTTCCCGAATTCCACACGATCACGATACATTAATCGATTGTTTCGCGAGCGTTGAGCTTGTTTAATGTTTAATAGTCCGAATATACCAGAGGCTAGAGTCAGCACCGCTAATAGTGGCCAATTAGCCCACTCCCATACATGATAGTGCGGGGATGAGTAATTATTATTCGTGACGGCATCTTAACCGCAATCACCAATGACGTTGTAACAGAAATAATAATCAACTATACTGCCCAAGCGCCTGGCCGCCAGCCCGCCACCTTACCGAGCACGGCAGACGACCATCAAATTGCGTCAAGCCAGCAGGCCTGTGCTGACCTAGCTTATCTATGAATACTTTTAGGGACATTGTCTTTTTTAATATTTTATTTTGAGGACTCGTAGTTCACCGGTCTAAATATGAGGACCGGTTCAATCGCTCGTTAAAGTTAGCGAGGCGTTTTTCATTAGTTTCAAAAACCAACGCCTCGCCCCGTCCGTTGTGACGTCATGTTTACCTCTCTTGTGTGTGATGCCGGTCAGCTCAGTCAAATCGCGCTTTAAAATTAATAATAAAATTATAAAGCTACGGCTACGGAGTAAACAATGATGATAAAATGGACTTTATTTTTAAAAAACATTATTTTTCTATCGCCAACTCGCCAGAATAATTGAATTTTGCGGCGCACACGTTTCCCCTCCCCGTTTTTTCTGTTCAAATAGGGTTTGAGCCACACTCGCCGTACTATTAATGTGATAATCAAATGCCTTTGACTAGCAGGAAAACTGTCACTAAAAGACCGAACTCAAATTTGTGGGCCGATTAATCACCCGGTATCTTTGCTACGTCTTTCAAATACCTATCGTAATATAGGTACATGCACTTCACTAAGCGGCATGCGCCGATAAGTTTTTTGAATGCCTGAAACAGACTATAAACCGGTGATCAGAAAATGCCGATAGGTCACGGGGTCATATGCTTTTATAGCTTTCTTTGTCTTTATGAGACACAGGCTATAATTAATATAAATAGAAACTGCCAAAATCCGGAATCCGGAATAATCCGGAATCCGGAATAATATGGAATCCGAATCCTGCGGATTTCGCATAAGAAAATCCGGAACCGGATCCGGTTGGAAAAAAACGGATCCGGCACACCCCTAGTGTCAACCCACTACGGGAACGTTCACTGCGTAGGTTGTACACTATCGTAGCCCCTTTTTAGGATTCATGTTTCGATGTTTTCTGTTGCGAGGTGCGGTGCTTATTATATTAAACATAATTTTAAAAATATATTCCCGATACGTAAATGTTTATTCTAGCCTGTCACGCGGTGCGTATTTTATTAAACGTAATCAAAACTTTTAGTTATGTCTCAATTATAAGGGATTTATAGTAAAAAAACTTGTTCTTTCTGTGTTAAATTCTATATTTTTTTCGACAGTAATTGCTTTTCAAGATACGCTTGTCGTTTTCTTATGCTTTTTAAAAACTTTTCTCTAGGCTTACCCATACCCCATTCCATAACTCTCTTTCTATGAGTCTTGCTAATCACCCCATTGCTCCAGGTTACCATCCACCCAACATACCACAGCCCCCCCCCCCCCCCCCCCCCACACGGATACAAGTTGTTGAGCAGTAGCTCCATACATCTCACCCCTTTGTTGACAGACTCAGTGGCTCTCTGGTGGGGGTCAGTCCAACATTCGCTAATCCCACCTGGACGGACGGACTTGAGCTGACCAGACACCCCTTCCACGCGCTGACCTTTCATCACCGCATCGCCAGCGTAGTTACATAAAGTCACACCCTGGGCCGATGTCGGTTTCAGGGAAGAGAATCCGTCTGATCGGTTCATGCTGACACGGTGAGCTCCCATGTCGGGTAGGTACACAGTTGTCCCCAGTTAGCGTACCCAAAGTACAGTAGTGGTTTCCATTACCGCGGCACGGATTGATACCAGGCCATGGAACAAATGGTAGAGAGCCATGGAACAAATGGTAGAGGGCCATGGAACAAATGGTAGAGAGCCATGGAACAAATGGTAGAGGGTCGTGGAACAAATGGTAGAGGGCCGTGGAACAAATGGAAAAGGGGATGGAATAAATGGTACCGGGCTGTGGAACAGATGGCACAGGGCGTGGAACAAATGGTACCGGGTCGTGGAACAAATGGAAAAGGGCATGGAATAAATGGTACCGGGCCGTGGAACAAATGGAAAAGGGCATGGAATAAATGGTACCGGGCCGTGGAACAAATGGAACAGGGCATGGAATAAATGGTACCGGGCCGTGGAACAGATGGCACAGGGCGTGGAACAAATGGTACCGGGCCGTGGAACAAATGGTACAGGACCATGGAACAAATGGTACCGGACCATGGAACAAATGGTACCGGGTCGTCAAAGGAACATTAAATTATTTACAATTTATTTACAGCAGTGTTCCTCTCTCGAGATTGTGCGTCTTACAATAAACAATAGTCAAAAACATGTGTCCCAATTGAGCGGCACCCCGTCAAAGAACACCAATGACGCATAGAAATAGTCGGAGATAAACAACCGCCTACATTCAATTTTTGTGCTCCCAGTCGGAGATCTCTTGACGTGCGCGGTTTTGGTGGATCGCCGTGCGGAAATGCTTTGTTTTCTTTTTTGGAAACTTTGTTGATGTCTCATCAATGATGTGATTTGAAAGTGTCTTCTGGTATCGCTAGTGTTATTTCATGAGTTTTAGTTGCTCCAAGAACCGCCAGTGAGAAAGTTTAGATGATTTCATTCATTTTTATGCTTTAAATTTTCAAATGAATGCTTAGTGTTGCTTAAATTATACTGATACACATGCTTGTTCATGGGACACATTTTTCCCATCCCATCCAATCCCATGGCAATTTATGCCTGTCCCATCCCATTCCATCCCATGGGATTATTATTATTATATTAATATGGAATACATTTAAAATAAAATTATGAAATTGATTAAAGTTTAGGTATAGTGTCTACTAAATAGGATTACATATACTAAGAGACATGCAAAACGACAAAATTTATTAACTTTATGACAATTCAGTACCATTCTGTGTTACCATTCGTCAAATTGAGAAAAACCTAGACAAGCCTTTAAATACATGGGAAATACAAATATGTGCTGTCTCATCCCATCCCATGAGACATTCCTATGGACAAGCCTGCTGATACAGTTAAGAATTAATTTTTTTAATGAAGATTTAATATGATGTATCATTAATATAATATATGATAAAACAACAATATTTAATTGGCTGTTGACCGTGTTCAAACTCTATGTCCAAGTACCCAGTGTGCGCCGCTCTCATCTATGGTCACGATGACTTCTCATAAATGAAAGCGCTTTGTGAGCGTGTGTATCGCTTTTATTTTGCCATTTTTTGGGGTCCACATAAACTATTTGACCTTAACAATGTCTTATCTTCCAGGTTACAGATCGATCACTTCAACCCTCACGTTAAACCCGCTAATTGGCAAAAATGAATGTGAAACAGATATCGCTTGAAGGTTTTCTTTATAGAACATAAAAAAGTCCCAGAGAAGAGACTGAAGTAGAGCCGTTAATATCAAGGAACCATCAAACTTTTAGCAGACGATACCTTGAGTCCTACCTGAAATATGGATTTATTGAGAAAGGTGATTCCCACACACCAACCCCGTTCTGCATGGTTTGCTGTGACCAGCTCTCTAATGAGGCATTAAAACCCTCAAAACGCCTTCACCACTTGAACACCAAGCACCCTGGATTAAAGGATCAACCCCCGGAGTATTTTAAAAGGAAAAACCGGGAACACGAAGGGCTGAATAAATCTCTTAGGGCATTCACATCAGTACACGAGAAGGCACCGAGAGCGTCATATTTGGTGACTAATTAATTGTATTGCTAAAGCTGAAACGCACTTCACTGTCGATGCAGCATTGATGTTGCTGTCTATTAAAGTTCAACTGCTGGAGAGCGCAAACGACAGCGGTCGTAAAACTACTGTTTGAAAAAATATATCTTCCTTGCTTCTGGATTAAAGTCGTGGCGGAACATCTTGAGATTGCCGCCATTAGCAAGTAAAACTCAACTGCCATATCTGATATCCTATATGCCACCATTAGCAAGTAAAACCCAACTGCCATATCTGATATCCTATATGCCACCATTAGCAAGTAAAACACAACTGCCATGTCTGATATCCTATATGCCACCATTAGCAGTAAAACCCAACTGCCATGTCTGATATCCTATATGCCACCATTAGCAAGTAAAACCCAACTGCCATGTCTGATATCCTATATGCCACCATTAGCAAGTAAAACCCAACTGCCATATCTGATATCCTATATGCCACCATAAGCAAGTAAAACCCAACTGCCATATCTGATATCCTATATGCCACCATTATCAAGTAAAACCCAACTGCCATATCTGATATCCTATATGCCACCATTAGCAAGTAAAACCCAACTGCCATATCTGATATCCTATATGCGTGAAGCCTGGAGTTTCTGCGATGAAACCAACGAAAACAAATCAACGGAATAAAATGGGACATAAGCAGCAGCACACTTCGGGTGTCGTTGCCGCCCATTACCTGTAAACTAAACCGTCTCGTAGCAGAGAAACAAGCTCATGGTTCTCAGTCATTGACTTAATTAAGCAGGGCCGGCTTTAGGGAAAAGGAGGCCTTAGGCGAAGTGAATTTGGTGGCCTTAAATGTAATAGGAAAATAAATAATACATTTGGAAATATTCTTGTGCGAGGCCCTCACTACTGATGAGACTAATCGTAAGGCCTAGGCAGCTGCCTAGTTTGCCTATGCCTAAAGCCGGTCCTGACTTAAGGTTCTAGTAAGTTTAAATATTAAATAATTTTTAAAATTCATATTGGGGAAAAGGGGGCGGGGGTAATTTCATTTTATTTTAAAAGGAATTTTTAAATACCATTTAATTAAAACAATTTAATCACAACAATCTAAAATACATCTATACACATGTATCAACGCCGCCGACCCCCACCCCTCCCGACTCAGTGATAAAAAGGTTGGGGCCCACTGCCGTAGTGGACCGTGGCGTTGTGGCTGTGTATGCAATGAGAAGTGTTAATTTAGAAGCGGGTGTGTTTAATGTGAGATGTGATTTGGTGTATGATGGGGTTGATAAATGTGATATGAGGTTTCATATAAGATGGAACTTATATATGGGATATGAGGTTTGGTATATGAAAGGACTAATAAATGGGACATGAGGTTAGGTGTATTTATGGGGTTGGTAAATGGGAGATCAGGATTAGTATGTGACGGGGTATGTGATGGGGTATGTGATGGGGTATATGATGGGGTATGTGATGGGGTATGTGATGGGGTATGTGATGGGGTATGTGATGGGGTATGTGATGGGGGATATGATGGGGGATATGATGGGGGATATGATGTGGTATGTGTTGGAGTATGTTTTAGGGTATGTGTTGAGGTATGTGATGGGGTATGTGTTGGGGTTTAATTGTTGGCACCTGTTGTTTTCAATTTGATGTGGGATTGGTTGTTTTTGGCTAGGGGACTGTAGTGTTGAGGTATTCTTTTGAGTGTTGTTGCGACAATAATAATAATAATAATTATTATTATTTTTCTATAATTATTTTTTTAAAATCAAGCTAGGAACATTTTACCTTAAAGAAGCATTACAACGAAAGTTGTGAACCACACTTTAAATGTAAAACAATAGTAAATAACTTTATAACACAAGGTTGCAGTACAACACCCACGTTAAAAAGACCGGGATTATTTTTATAAATCTGTTTTAGTATTAAAAAGAAAGGTATAATTGATTCGAGTGTCAATTGAGTTACAAGCGTGTCTTATGTTCGCCATCCATGTTGTTACAGTATTTGTATATTCGCCAACCATGTTGTTACAGTATGTGTTTCTTCAATAGGGATGTTCATAATATGGCGGAAATCTATTAATAGAAATATTATATCTAAATTTATCTTTTGTAAGGACAAATTCATTTTTTAAAAAATAATAAAAGATACGAGTCAATACGTGAATGTAGGTATATTGAGAATGATTGATCTAATCAGCTAATTTTTAATTCTTCGTTAATTTAAGACAGATAATTGGACTTGCAAAATAAAAAACAATTTCGTAATTTTACTAAGCTAACAATTTTGAGAACATAGTGATTTGACTGTATTTATGCCTCAAAACTTTGTTCCGCTAAAACGTAATCTAAAAAAAGATCATTACGAAATGAGCTATGCCTTTTTCCGGTTTTAGAAATGAAGAGCCCTATATATAAGAACCCTATTACAAATGAATGTAGCTCATTTTTAATTTGTTTATATTTTAGTATAGTTTTGCAGAAGTGAGCCCAGACACCCTATATATAAGAACCCTATTACAAATGAATGTAGCTCATTTTTAATTTGTTTATATTTTAGTCTAGTTTTGCAGAAGTGAGCCCAGACAGCGTTATATAAGTTTTCAAATGATTGTTATTGTTATTGTTATTAATATTTTGAGATTTTTCAATTCTATGGGTATGTAATTATATTGCCGCAAAGTTATTTTGATTCTTTCTGTTTCTGGTAAAAAGTTTGAAAAGAGATTATACGAAACTTTAATGCTAACTAACACGAAATTGTCAACTATTGTATTCTTTCTGGCTGAGTTTTTAAAAAAATGTTTGCTTTACTATGAATTCTTTTTTAAACGTATTACTGTGCTTATTTAATTAAATCAATAAAATTATTTTAAATCAAGTCGGTTTTTTTATTACTTTTATTTGAAATTTTAAAAAAAATGTTTAAAAAAAAAAAAAAAAAATCTACAAATTTTAGATATTTCTTTGAAAATTATTTGCTTGTATTAACAATAAATGTAAGTTCCATTTTACGAGTCACTTTTATAGTGGCCTGGGAAGCTCGGTCCTTTACAGCTTTTGTTGCAGTTTTTGCTTGTAGTACTTAACACCATATTATTCACCTTCTAAGTCACGCCCAACCTGTACAACAAAAATAATACAATGTCTATTCCTAGTGAGGCTTGCTTGCAGTATTATGGTTTGAATTAGTAAATGTACTTACTTTTATGTGGTAGCAAATATTTTATTTTTTTAAATTAGTAAAAAAAATTTTTTATCATGAATTTAATGATTATAACCATTTATCATCAGATTGTTAGTAATAAAACACAATAACTATTATCTATGTAACATTTTTGTTTGTGATTTATAATAATAATAATAATAATAATTATAATAATTATTATTATTATTATTATAATGCTAATGATAATAATGATGATGATAATAATAATAATAATAATAATAATAATAATAATAATCCCCCTTTCAGTCCATGGCGGTATATGGACTATTGAAGTAGCCTTTACAAGTTTCATTTAATTTAGCCATTACTAACGAGCAAGGGATTGTGTGGCTGGCACAATGCCCCTGGGCCTTGCCAGCACAGAGGCTCAAAATTTTATATTAAATACGCTTTCAGGGCTTTCTTACACCGATTAAAAAAATGTAAATAGACACAAACAAAAATTGTTGAAAAAGATCAAAGTTAGCATTTAATCATAAGGGTTTTAGCTAATACCTTCAGCGGTACCACTAAAAACGTATAGTTAGTAGTTAGTACGTCAAGTTACTTGATACATTATCTATCCTACTTACAGGAGAAACTAAATTAGTATAGAATAGAACAAAGAAAGTTCTCGCGTCCATAAAAAAAAACAACCTACCACCAGATGTCCAAGAGGAAGTGTATGTGTAAGACAATGCAACCTGTCATATTATGCAATGACGCATATTTTTAACAACGTCACTCAACGTATTTCAACTATATCCCCTATGTAAAGCGGGGGTTCTCATAATGCTAGTTTAAAACAAGCGCAAAACGTCATTCAAGGGCAGTTAGAACATCAGAAAAAATTAACTTTTTTATCAACAAACCAATTAATTGTTTCTTTTGGGATATAAGATTCAGATATCTGTGTGTACATGAATGGACTTTGCCGAGACCCAAGTGTCATTAGGCGGTATTATACTAGTAGCTATATAGTAGAGCTATATAAACACATCTTACTACATTAGGCCTACTACATTATTTGGGAGAAACAAAAACGATTTTTGAAAATTTATAGTTATAGTGGCATCAAGGCTAAATTATTATTTTATGTTATATATGCATCTGGGCTATGCCTATAGCCTATAGCTATTTATATAATGTTAGGCTACATAGCATGTTATAGCGGCATCTCATGTGGGCTACATAGTATGTTATAGTGGAAGCTCATGTAGGCTACATAGTATGTTATAGTGGCATCTCATGTAGGCTACATGGTATGCTATAGTGGCATCTCATCTAGGCTACATAGTGTGTTATAGTGGCATCTTATCTAGGCTACATAGTGTGTTATAGTGGCATCTTATCTAGGCTACATAGTATGTTATAGTGGCATCTCATGGAGGCTATATAGTATGTTATAGTGGCATCTTATCTAGGCTACATTGTATGTTATAGTGGCATCTCATCTAGGCTACATAGTATGTTTTAGTGGCATCTCATCTAGGCTACATAGTATGTTATAGCGGCATCTCATCTAGGCTACATAGTATGTTATAGTGGCATCTCATGGAGGCTACATAGTATGTTATAGTGGCATCTCATCTAGGCTACACAGTATGTTATAGTGACATTTTATTGAGGCTTTATTTCATGTTTAAGTTGCAATTCATGTTGGTTACATTTTATGCCACTGTATGTTTCCATGGCATTATGGCCCCATATTTCAAATATTAACTGAAGACATGATATGGCTTTAGGTCACCTACTATTATTTTACTATGTCAGTAATGGCGAAACTTTTTGGGGCCGAGAGCCCAAAGCTCAGATTCAATTAAAACCTACTTTTATATAGCGAAGTGCCAACACAAAGTCCCAGCGCAGTAGTTTGATTTGGAAAGTAATATTTTAGATCTGCGTGCCGGCTGATGAGGCACTGCGTGCCGTCTGTGGCACGCGTGGCATATGTTCGCCATCACTGTTCTATGTTTAAAGCATTCAGGGGGTAACACTTACTTATAGTATAGTATAGACATAGGGCTCTCGGAAAGCTTTAGTTTAGATTCGGCTCCATTTTAATATTACGTGTCTTGATGAACCGTCTAGTAAAATGATTTTGTTAGGCCAGAATTTATTATATTATTTTGAAATTAAAAAAACAACAACAACTAAATATTTTCGGGCAGTGAAATGAGGTTTGATTGACTGATAACGGCACCGCTGTGGGCACGCTTAATACAAGGAAAGAATTTGAAGGTAATCTCCCCCCCCCCTGTTTGAAGTTCTGGAATGGGCAATCAACACCGGGGCGTGTTCCCCCTCGTGTCCACCACGGTTAGTCTCGGTCAGGCCGGACAACGACCACACCAGGGACTGGCCATCTCTGCATTTGATCGCGCTAACGAGCAGAAAGCGGTTTTTAATTTCCGACTAATTACGATATTTACAGACTAATTTCAAGAGTTAAAGGGGAAGGGGACGGGGGGGGGACTCCTCCACAAGTTTTAAAGACGCAGGCCCTTCTCCCCCCTCCCAACAAACTAAAGGGTTCCTCGAGTGGACATAATGTGGTCAATGCTCGCTGGACCCCGCTACGAGATGTGTTTCTAGGGACCGCGCTGTTCCTGATAGGAAAAAGATGAAAATTAGGCACGCCGCGTTTGTTCACTGGTCTTGTACTGCGGCCTCGCCAGGAAAACTTCTTCAGCCTCCCTCCCCCTCCCAGCCCACCCCGTCCCCCCTTCACTGTCTGTCAAAGAGGCGTTGTCAGTTTTTAACGAGAACTTAGTCCAGCCCACCGGGAAAAAAGGGGGCAGACGTAAGCCCCGCCTATTCCCGTGTCAGCGTCTAAGTCCCGCCTTAAATCCCATTTTTGTTTTCAGAAATTTAAAAAAAAAAAAAACCTTCACTGGAACATCTGTTGAGGGGCATATCTCATAGTTTGAGATATTCCTACACTATACAGATGTACAGAATATTGAATCGACATCTAGTCGTACTTATTCCGCACAATTACAATAAGTTTTGCATTTTGAATTTTTTTCAATGAAGACATTTCAAGCCAGAAATTACGGCACAAGGCCACAAGGTACCTGGAATTGCCAAACTAGCATGAGGATATTCGGTAATAGTGGCGACACCAGATGGTTCGAATGTATCAAAGTAGAATTAACATTAACATCATGATCTAGGCCTAGGCAATGCGGTGAGAAGCTTTTAATTTATTTAAACTTTAAGCCCAGTTTTGAAACTTATTTCGGAATGATAGATAAGCTAAATAAAGAATGGGTTTTGAACTGATCGAAAATAAAGTATTTCAGTGTTACATTTACCAAACTGACCGAAATATTTAAAATAAAGAACAACAAATTCGGGACATCGGTCGCGAGACACCGCGAGGTTCACCTCCTGACGTGGGGCCAGACATGAATCAATATATCGCGCGGGCCACGAACTGCGAAGCCAGTCGGAAAGGCCACGCCCACCCCCATCAATCAGACGGCGGCATGCGCCCCCAGACGGACATTTAAACGTCATTACGATCACGCCAGTCACCGCGGGGCACCGACCAATCAGGACCTCGCCAGCGCCTCATCTGGGATGATAATGCCTTGCGCCGAACCGCGCACGGTTCACAATGCATGAATAACGCAGAAGACTAGCAGCTTGGATTTTGCAAGTCTGATCAGAGCGGCCCGTCTTTTGTGGGGGAAAGTGTACACACACCTCCCTAAACTGCTGGTGACTATTTGTGTGTGGTGTCCTACCGCCTGGAAGTAGATTAGTCAGTATTCTAATTCCGTGGACTCCTCTGATATCTTGTGTATAATAAAGTGATCGTGATTAGTCTAAACTAAGCCTAAGTCGGTCCGTGTTTAGTTTATGCCTAGGCCTAGAAGTTAGAAGTCGAGAAAGAATAATCATCAAATATATTCACGAGATTTCCACTTTGAATAAAGAAGTTGTTTATGATAAATTTTAAAACAAGATTTCTGGAAGGAAAAAAACAACAACACAAATTCGTATGTTGTTATTTTATTATTCTTTTTATTCGTCAGGTTTTTATCTTCAACTTCAAGACAGAGTGTCGAATGACGCGGTTCGTTGTGTGAGGTGAGCTTGGAGATTCATTTTTTTTCTTCTGATATTGTGGTCCCACTTTAACCATAGCTGTGGATTGCTACAGCATGGCGGCACCGAGTGCATCTTTGTACTTGCCGCCAAGTGTGCCGTCCTCACTCAACACCGGTCAGCCGATGACCAACCACGGCATGCACGTGCCGACCAACCAGCAGTACTCGCCGCACCGCGACCTGCCCGAGATGAAGTACATCCCTAACCAGCACCACCAGAACGGGCACACGGGCCACATAGCCCAGCACCACAACCCGTGGCTCAGCCCGAGCCCGCACGGGGACGGGGGCCACTGGCCCGGGATGGGCCACCTGCAGCACCACCAGGACATGAAGGTCAGTCCCGTCAACCCGATGGATGGCCACGGCGGCACGCTGCACCATCGGCCCCAGCCCCACCACCAGATGCAGGTGCCGCAGCAGCACTGGTCCATGCCGCCCCTGCAGAACCTCTCATCGCTCCAGAACGCCAACCACCCGATGCAGCATCAGTACGGCATGAACATGAATGGCATGATGTCGCCCTCCCACCAGATGCATCACGTGCTGAGAGACCAGGACCACGACCTTGACCCACACCCCCCTTCGGACGAGGACGCCCCGACCTCGGACGATCTCGAGGCGTTCGCCAAACAGTTCAAGCAGCGGCGTATCAAGCTCGGGTTCACCCAGGCAGACGTCGGCCTCGCCCTGGGAACGCTCTACGGGAACGTCTTCAGCCAGACGACCATCTGCCGCTTCGAGGCGCTTCAATTGAGCTTCAAGAATATGTGCAAGCTCAAACCGCTGCTGCAGAAGTGGCTGGAGGAGGCGGACTCGACCACCGGTTCCCCGACGAACATTGACAAGATAGCGGCGCAGGGCCGGAAGCGCAAGAAACGGACTAGCATCGAGGTGACCGTGAAGGGCGCCCTGGAAAGCCACTTCATGAAGTGCCCCAAGCCGTCGGCGCCCGAGATCACCCACCTGGCGGACCAGCTGCAGCTGGAGAAGGAGGTGGTGAGGGTGTGGTTCTGCAACAGGCGGCAGAAGGAGAAGAGGATGACCCCGCCGGGGAACATCGGGCCCAACGGAGAGATCATCATGCCCGAGGGCAACGATGACTCCTCCGCCAACGACGGCAGCCCCCTCCATGACTCTTGCAGCCCCATCCACAGCGGGGGCGCCGGGGGCGGTTCGCCCGTGATGCCCGGCTACGCCAGCTCGCTCACGCCGCACTCCATCTCCATGAACCACCCAGGGTCGTCGCCCATGTCTCAGGTCTCCTCTTTGCTGTCCTACTCCATGGGCGGCCACCCGCACCATCCCCAGCACCACCCGGGGTCACACTCACCGCCGCCGCCCGTGCCGCACCACTACCAGCACCACCAGCAGCACCAGTCTCTCGGGCTGAAGCACTCCCCGCCGCCGCACTGACTAGCGGCCGAGGAGTCGCACCACCACAGGTACCTCGACTCCTACAGCGGCAACCACCACCAACCTGAGGACTACCACCCTTACTCACCGAGGTAAGCGCCCCCCCCCCACTTCGTGCAGGGGCGTACCTCTGAGAAATAGTCAGTAAAAACATATTCCCCTTACACAACCCCTTCAACATAAGGATTCCTAATCCTGATTTGCCTTTCTGGCGCAGAGCTGCGTCCTCAAACAACTCGACGACTTCTCGCGCACCGCTCAAAACGACGACAACAGCAAACGCTGGTTTTCTGACCATGAAGTTCATCGCCCTGTTACGATGTCACATCCACCACGTCAGTTACAAGTTTGTAACGCCAGCTAAGTTTTTACGCAGCCACCGCCACAACAGTACGCCCGGCTCCACAAACCATGCACGTACGACTCACTCGGTAAGCCTTATAGCTAAGCCACCAGTTACTACTCCTACTAGGCCTTCAGTGTAAGTAGGTCGTTAATTATTTAATTTGATGATTTAATCATGATTATTATTACCACCAATGCCGATAATTATGAGCAACATTCACGAGTAGCGAGCGCACTCGGCACTCGGGCAATCATGATTAATTTCTCCCAGTGATTTCGTGTGGAGGCTCACTGGTCATATTTTGTGATTCGCTCCTCACTGCTGACGTGATGTGCCCAAGAATACAGTACGGTATGTGCCCAAGAATACAGTACGGTATGTGCCCAAGAATACAGCACGGTATGTGCATTTCACGGCCATTTTTAACAATAATCTCTAACCGATTTCTTTCATATCACACTGCATTTTTAGACAAATAATTAATTAAATCTCACATATTTTTTTTGTTTGTATTTTAAGGTACATTTTAAAGATTTTTTTTTTAATGTGTGCAAACTCTCAGTAATAATCATTCGCAAAATTATGAATTATGTGTAATAAAATTCAATGTTTACTTCAGATCATATTTAATTTAATTATAATTATTAAGGAAAAATATATTGAATCGTTCACTATGAATATATGTGTACAATTGATGATGCGGGAAAAGATTTTTTTTATTTTTAACTTTAGAAAATTAGTAGTAAAGAAAATAATTTAAGTAAATTTAAATAAGTGGTAAAAAAAATGTTTTTACTTCCTTTGGCGTGGCAGACGCAATCCCCCCCTCCACTCCCACAATTCAGCTTGTACCGCCCCCCCCCTCCACATATTAATAGTTCACCTTCAGTGTTATTATGACAGAGAATAGGAAGAGACCAAAACCAGTCTAGCGTCACGGTGTTTTTGTCAGTCTCTGAGTTGTATCAGAAGATCATTCTGCTTGGGACGCGAAAGAAAAAAAAAGTAGGCCCCAGGTGGAAAGGGGGGGGGGTGTTAAATACAACCACCCAAAATGGCTTTCACACCTCCCCTTCCCGTACATGTATCTACATTTAAGACCACAGACAGAAAAAAATAAACTAATATGTAAACCTGACTTCATCGCAATAATACTAAACATTTTGTTTAGCGGATATTTTCTACGTCAAGAGTTTCTTACGTCATTTATACATCTTATTTAGTAATTTTTTTTGGTTGAAAAAGCAATATTTCAAAACAAAAGAAACATTAAGATATGATATGAGCTAAGTTTTTTTTTTTTAAACTATTGTTCTTATCAGAAGTAGACCAAAGCTGTAGGTATCAACTTTGAACAGTTTGTTTAACATTTTCAGAGGAAATTGTGACATGAATATAGTTTTATTACTTAAGATTTGACAAATCGATGTTATTAAACAGTTTACGCAATAATGTGACAAAACAGTGTATAGAAACATGTGACAATTCAGTGTACAGAAACATGTGACTATTCATTTGAACATCATCCAGTGTGACGACTGAACCGGTGTCCGGTTGACAAACGCCACTAACCGGATAAACTGTGGTCCACAATAGCCCCGAAACAGCAATAACAAACTCCTATAATAGCCCGAAACAGCAATAACAAACTCCAACAATATCCCCGAAACAGCAATAACAAACTCCTATAATAGCCCCGAAACAGCAATAACAAACTCCAACAATAGCCCCGAAATAGCAGTAACAAACTCCTATAATAGCCCCGAAACAGCAGTAACAAACTCTAACAATAGTCCCGAAACAGCAATAACAAACTCCAACAATAGCCCCGAAACAGCAATAACAAACTCCTATAATAGCCCCGAAACAGCAATAACAAACTCCTATAATAGCCCCGAAACAGCAATAGCAAACTCTAACAATAGTCCCGAAACAGCAATAACAAACTCTAACAATAGTCCCGAAACAGCAATAACAAACTCCTATAATAGCCCCGAAACAGCAATAGCAAACTCTAACAATAGTCCCGAAACAGCAATAGCAAACTCTAACAATAGTCCCGAAACAGCAATAACAAACTCTAACAATAGTCCCGAAACAGCAATAACAAACTCCTATAATAGTCCTGAAACAGCAATAGCAAACTCTAACAATAGTCCCGAAACAGCAATAACAAACTCCAACAATAGCCCCGAAACAGCAATAGCAAACTCCAACAATAGCCCCGAAACAGCAATAACAAACTCCAACAATAGTCCCGAAACAGCAATAACAAACTCCAACAATAGCCCCGAAACAGCAATAACAAACTAACAAAACTATTAACAACAAAACAAGAACAAAATAGATTTAAAATAAGTTCTGGTACATGTTATGTTTGTTTCCTGTTAGCGATGTATGTGCTCAAGAATGTTTGAAGACTTATCATTAGGTTACATTGGGAATTAGCATGCGGGAAAGTTACAAGTCATTAATGTTTTGATTTTTTAAAAAAATGAATTAAATCCTCTAAGTCACTATGGTAGGATGTCACTGTAGTAGATTGTCACTGTGATAGGATTACACAATGACAAGCACAGATATGACAATTTATGGAAATGACTTGTCATTGGCGAATATATTACCATGTCACATGCCATAAAGAACCTGCACTGTCCTTTTAATTTAAGTAAGAAAAAAGAGAAATCACCTATTTCCTCTACATAACCTATTTGCAATACTTCACGCCCATAAAAAAAGTTGGATAATCCTTTACCAGTTTTTTTGTTTCCTCAAAAAATGTAAGTTAATGTTTTAATGATTTTTTAAGGTTTTATTTTTACATGAGACTTATCTAAATCTTTTTTAGAGATTATTTTTTTAAATTGCTAAATGTGGGCATAATCCTTAAAACGCTGTAACAGACTCTCTACAATTAAAGTTAAGAAATTGTTAAAGTTCAGCACAGGTGTGCGTATCAGGTAGACATTAATGAATTTTCAGTTAAGAAATTGTTAGGGGATCTTTATGATTAAGAGCGATCGCTTGTCATTTAAAATTGTAATCAGTAAATGTTGGTTTAAAAAAAAAAAAAAAGAAAAACGAAGAGCAATAAGAAGCAAAGCCAGGGTTATTTATATTTTACTCTTAGGTGTTACTATAAAGTCACGATAAGATGCAGTGTATTAGTATTGTATTTAAGTAGTAGTATTTTAATGAGAGATTTTTTATTTGCATCGCCACATCACATACATGTTTGAAATTTAGTTAAACAATCAATTTTGATAAGATCTACTAGTGTAAGAAAGTACATAAACCTCAAAAAAATTATTAAATATATATCTACATAAATTATCTTGGAAAATAATATATTGAATAAAGTCCAAAGATATCCTTTTAGTCATCCATAATAGTTAATGCAAACATCTCTTGATGTTTAGTGAAATTCTGGCACATTGGACATAAAAGTCTTATTTGGTGACAGTGGCAATGTTTGGTGACAGTGGCTATATTTGGTGACAATGTTTGGTGATAGTGGCAATATTTGGTGACAATGTTTGGTGACAGTGGCAATGTTTGGTGACAGTGGCAATGTTTGGTGACAGTGGCTATATTTGGTGACAATGTTTGGTGATAGTGGCAATATTTGGTGACAATGTTTGGTGACAGTGGCAGCAATGTTTTGTGACAGTAGTGGCAATGTTTGGTGACAGTAGTGGCAAAGTTTGGTGACAGTAGTGACAATGTTTGGTGACAGTAGTGGCAATGTTTTGTGACAGTAGTGGCAATGTTTGGTGACAATGGTGGCAATGTTTGGTGACAGTGGTGGCAATGTTTGGTGACAGTAGTGGCAATGTTTTGTGACAGTAGTGGCAATGTTTTGTGACAGTAATGGCAATGTTTGGTGACAGTGGTGGCAATATTGGTGACAGTAGTTGTTGCAATGTTTTGGAGACATTAGAGACAATACAAACGGGTTTAAAATGATAAATTTTAAAATTGAGAGACTTATCCTAGTGCATGACAGCATTTAATGACTCACTCATCCATCATCTCCCCTCCTCTACTCATTCACCGCCGCTAGTTACACACACACACACACACACACACACACACACACACACACACACACACACACACACACACACAGAGAGTTATTTTACACAAACACACACGCACACACGTGAGTCCTTCACGACCATAAACAGCACGCGGGCCTAATAATAGCGACTAATAAAATGCCGTCAACAATTGATTATCAATTTGATGTCGCCTTTGAGTGTTGGGGAGTCAGACCGGTTGGGAAACAATCACAATCATGGGAGTAGATCTGTCACAATCATGGGAATAGATCTGTCACAATCATGTGAGTAGATCTGTCACAATCATGGGAGTAGATCTGTCACAATCATGGGAGTAGATCTGTCACAATCATTGGAGTAGATCTGTCACAATCGTTGGAGTAGATCTGTCACAATCATGGTAGTAGATCTGTCACAATCATGGGAGTAGATCTGTCACAATCATTTGTTGAACGATGGTAGATCTGACAAAGACAGTTAGGATGACATTATAATCTCAGTTCAGATGACATTATAATCTCAGTTTAGATGACATTTAATCTCAGCTTGTATTTAAGAGAAAAAAGAGTTAGAAAGAAAGATTAGTATTTGTCCGCCATAAAAAATTAGATGTTAGGTATCATAGAGGGAAAGTATTCAATTGTAGATGTTAGCAAAGATAAAAAAAGTATTCAATTATAGATGTTAGTAAAGATGAAAAGTATCACAATCATCTCTTTTTCTCACTTAAAATAATTTACGAAAAGTTTACATGTAGTGAAAAAATACTGCAATGAAAATATCTCATTTATTTGAACAGAACAAGGTTTAATTATTGACAATGTTTATGTAAAGAACAATTTTTGAAATAAATTTATGAAACATAGCATTGGATTGACAAATGTGCTGACACCGTAAGAACACAGAATAATAATTCTTTTTAACGCTGGCTAAAAGATAAGATTACAAACTTGATGTATTTCACAGACATTGTAATTGGCAGAAAATAAATGACCCTTGCCGGCTTTTTTTATTTTAAAAAATATGTTATCAAAATTATTATTATTATTAGTAAAAATATTTAGTTGAAACCCTGAATTCATTAAGAAACATTGACTAAATTAACTTTCTTATTTCTTCAGAAAAATGTTCATTCCCTAAAATGTCCATTCCCTAAAATGTTCATTCCCTGCAATTGTTTATGTTCATGTGTCATTTACCTCGATGTGATCAATTTTTGTAGCGTGTAATATTCAGACCAGTGTGCGTTTCTGTGTGAGAATGTGCGCGTCTGTTTGGGGTGTGCAAAATATTCACCAGATTTCAATTGGTGTTATTCACGGAAGAGCACCTGTAAGCAATTTTGCATTACATGGATTTTTTTTAAAGTTATGTCTCTTATTTTTCTCTCTTCTCTGTGATGATGTAAAAAAATGCCAAGCTAACAAATAATTTGGTGTAATATATTTTATTAAATATTTTAATTACTTTTTTGTGTACATTTTAATTTATTTATAAATATTTATTTTTGGTTGTAACTTTTGTTTTATTTTTAAAAAAAACAATTTCCTCCATAAAAATCCCAAAACTGTGAAATAATTGAATTGTTCCTTTGTTTAAAGTCAGTTCTTTAATTCAATGTTTTAAAAAATGCATGTAAGGAAAAAAATTAGCCAATAAAAACATTCCTTTTGATTTGCACACCAATGAAAAACGTCTGCTGGTCACATGTGTAATAATTCAAACAATAGTTTAGGATACTGTGTTAGATGTCAAACAATAGTTAAGGACATTGTGTTAGATGTCAAACAATAGTTAAGGACATTGTGTTAGATGTCAAACAATAGTTTAGGATACTGTGTTAGATGTCTAACAATAGTTTAGGACATTGTGTTAGATGTCAAACAATAGTTTAGGATACTGTGTTAGATGTCTAACACTACTTTAGGATACTATGTTTGGATTTTTAACAATAGACGTATTCAGACGTTATACAATAGTTTAGGATACTGTGTTAAGACTTGTGAGCTGGAATGGGATGGTTGAGTGGCTAACTTCGTACGGGAGAGTGGGGCGGGCAAACTCACTGGCGACCGTCAGTCGATCGCAGCAGAGCGTAAATTACGCGCCATGTCACGTGACATTGTTGTACTAAAAACCCACGTAAATAATTGCTGATACCTTAATTTTAATTTAGCAGCTAATTAATTTTCTTTAGCACAACTAGGGATTATTCATAATTCTCCATTAAAGTCAAGGGTATGATTCAACCAGTTTCCTCAAGACGATTGCTCTACCGCTGAGACTCAGGTTACAAAGTCCAACAATGACGTGTTGAGGTGTCTGTCCCGACGTGTGAATGCCTAACCGTAGACCTGGCGGGTCAATTCAGTTCCACCTCAGCTACCTGCTGGCAGACTTACCTTACTTGTAGCGAGCCTCGGTCCGTCACTTTAGATTCGGTGCTGAACGGTGGACACGGCGGGGGGGGGGGGGGGGGGGGAGGCCGCCCGCACACCACCCGCTGTTGANGAGGGGGGTAGGCGGCACGATCAACAGCTAGTGTGTAGTGTGCAGTATCTTGAACATGGGGCGTGTAGTGTGCTGTTTCTTGTACACCAGCCGTGTAGTGTGCTGTTTCTTGTATATGAGACGTGTAGTGTGCCGTTTCTTGTACATGAGGCGTGTAGTGTGCTGTTTCTTGTATATGAGGCATGTAGTGAGCTATTTCTTGTACATGAGGCGTGTAGTGTGCTGTTTCTTGTACATGAGGCGTGTAGTGTGCTGTTTCTTGTACATGAGGCGTGTAGTGTGCTATTTCTTG
Organism: Radix auricularia; assembly: GCA_002072015.1. NCBI lineage: Eukaryota > Metazoa > Mollusca > Gastropoda > Lymnaeidae > Radix > Radix auricularia. Next base: position 28,466 of record MUZC01004818.1, on the reverse strand, counting down.
TACATGAGACGTGTAGTGTGCTATTTCTTGTACATGAGACGTGTAGTGTGCTGTTTCTTGTACATGAGGCGTGTAGTGTGCTGTTTCTTGTCCATGCGGCGTGTAGTGTGCTGTTTCTTGTCCATGCGGGGTGTAGTGTGCTGTTTCTTGTACATGAGACGTGTAGTGTGCTGTTTCTTGTATATTAGGCATTTAGTGAGCTATTTCTTGTACATGAGACGTGTAGTGTGCTGTTTCTTGTACATGAGGCGTGTAGTGTGCTGTTTCTTGTCCATGCGGCGTGTAGTGTGCTGTTTCTTGTACACGATGGCTTGAAAGAGCGACAATAATTCGTAAAATTATGTCGTTGTATTAGTACATTGCCGGTAATTGGTAATACAATTTAATTACTGCAATTTTCATGCGCACATATTGGTAAAAACCTCTTCATGTATTGTAGTGAAGCGTAATATCCCAACGAAATGTCCCCTCGTAATGTCCCCACGTAATGTCCCCACGTAATGTTCCGACTTAATGTCCCCACGTAATATCCCCACGTAATGTCCCCAAGTAATATCCCCACGTAATATCCTCCCATAATGTGCTCCCGCCATCCTCCCAGTTTTAAAGGTGACAAAAGTAGATTTCTTATCTTACACAAAGTCGTGAGTCAAATTTTCCCCAGAAATCCCGTGTTTGTGTGACGTAATGCAACCGTGGATGGCGCTCGAGACTTTAAATAATCCGTTTAAATAACCGGCCGAACCACTGATGTCTGTTTCCCCTCATCCAGTGCATTATGACAGATCTGAGGGTGGTTAAAAAATTTATGTAAAAAAAAAAAAGTAATTCTGGTCGCACGACTAAAAAGGTAGACTATAATAAAATTCCCCCCCCACCACAACAGCATAATGAATGATGTCTGTGTATTAGTAAATACTCGGTCGAAATTATATGTTTTATCCATGCCGAAACTATTTTTCAGCACACAATTTCTGTGTTACTAATTCAGTTTAAAACTTTTTTTTAATTAAAAAAAAAGATTCATTTCCAACTAGTTGACTTCTTTTAATAAGTATTACCCGTCATGTCATTCTTGTCAACCAACCTTTCAACCGTTCACATCATGCTTGTCAACCGACTTTTCAACCTGCTCTATTCTTATTAAATTTATACGCACCTATTTTTTTAAAAACTATATCGACAACATTTTTTCGGGGTGGTGTTTGGTGTGTGTGTGGGGGGGTGGGTGGGTGGGGGACNGGGGGACTAAGTCAACAATTATTGTTAAGACCTGCCTCCACACACCTGAATGTTGTTTTATTCCCCACACCCCTGAACTCACGACCATAAATCACGACCTTGACCCTTGAACGTACTACTTTAAAGCCTCCGCTGTGTCATAAAACCAGAATCTTTAGACCACTTCTTTCTACCTGTCCCGAGCTACGAACACTTGTCCCTGCAGTTTTTGTTTGTACCCTATCAGAAGATCACGGCGGCATACACATACGGTTTGGGAAAAGCTTGGGGAAGGGGGGGGATGAAGTAGACCTAACTGAGTTGGAGAGTTCAGTTATTTTAGCAAAAAGCACCAGTTTTTTTTTCGCAAGATCGTGGAGCGAGTAGCCAGCCGTGCCGTTACAACTCGTTTGAAGTCCCCGATTTGTCGCCAGTAACAATGTGCGCATACGGAAGGTCAATGCTGAGCGCTTCCGGTTTGCAACGCTCGATGCCATTAAATGTAGAGATCTTCATTTGTTCTTTGTCTTTTCCTCCCTCTCTCTTTAAAATTGAAACGACAGAAAATAATGTAAGTAAAAAAAGAAACGACAAAAGAACTGAGAAAGAGGGGGAGAAAGAGGGGGAGAAAATGGGGAGAAAGAGAGAGATTATGGGAGTTAGGGCTACAACTTTGAGGGGCATTTAAACGGACTGTTTTTATTTTGAGTTTAAAGATAGAGAGACGTAAAGAAATGTTTAAAAAGTTGAACTTGTCCCCGAATCATCAGCAACACCTCAATTCATAATTAAGATATGAGAGTATGTGGGGGGGGGGGGTGACGTTACCTGAGGGCGGAGAGAACGTGAACGTGCCTCTGCAGGGGAGGTAAGGCAGGTAGATGCTGAATGTTGACATTCTTGACTCGGGGTTATCTTACCGTAAGCTTCCCTCCTCTCTCCCCACCCACCCACTCCCTCCCCCCTCCTCGGTATCCGGCGCAGTGAGTAAACACCGTGGCATTATCTTGTCAACGTCTGCCCTACCAATACCTCAGCGTGTTGCGAGCAGCAGGCAATACTTGCCGAGATGATGGCGAGGGTATGTGACGGTTTGTCGCAGCTGGAGCTCTCTGGTGAGATGAAGAGTGTGAGTGACGTCATTGGCGGGGTCAGTGTCGCTGTAAAGCTCAATCATAACTAACCCCTCCCCTCCTCCCGCCACCAACTCCGAAACCAAAAAGAGCGTTCATTTTCCTTTATCCCCTTCCCCAAAAATTCTTTTGAAATCTTGAAATGAGATTGCGCTACAGAATAAGACAGTTAAAGAATAAAACAGCTACATAATAAGACAGCTACAGAATAAGACAGGTACTGGATAAGACAGCTACATAATAAGACATACCACTAAATCTACGGACCATAAGTCTAAAATTAAGTCGAGATAAACGTTTTTTATCGTTCAACACAGTCACAAACTGCTCACCTTAAGATGGATACACCGTACCCGCCCCCACCCCCCAGATTAAACACCTCACGAACTCTACACACCTTTAGATCGATACACCCCAGATTAAACACCATGAGTACACAGCACACCTGCAGATCGATTTAACCAAGATCATAGCGATGCCGATACTATCCGCCGAACGTTCCAGGCTTGATGGATAGTGGGGCCCCCCACCTCGACCGTATTAGGGCTGTTTCTGCTAACTATGTCCGCAACGTTTCTATTTGATATCCGAATTCTACATATTGATGCCCGTACCCTTTCTGTTGGTGCCCACAATCTATCTATTGATGCCCGTACCCTTTCTGTTGATGCCCACAAACTATCTTTTGATGGTCTTAACGTTTCTGTCGATGCCCACAATCTACATATGATGGCCACAGAACTGCAGGTTATTTATTACTGGGGCTGTTACACCTTTGGTTGTGGAGTCCGCTGTGAGCTTATGACGTATCTTAAGACGAAGTCAAGGGACATGGATGTTACGGGACATGGATGTTACGGGGCATGGATGTTACAGGACATGGATGTTACGGGACATGGATGTTACGGGACATGGATGTTACGGGACGTGGATGTTACGGGACATGGATGTTACAGGACATGGATTTTACGGGACAGGGATGTTACGGGACATGGATGTTACGGGACAGGGATGTTACGGGACGTGGATGATACGGGACAGGGATGTTACGGGACATGGATGTTACGGGACGTGGATGTTACGGGACGTGGATGTTACGGGACGTGGATGTTACGGGACATTGATGTTACGGGACATAAATGTTACGGGACATGGATGTTACGGGACAGGGATGTTACGGGACATAAATGTTACCGGACATGGATGTTACGGGACGTGGATGTTACGGGACGTGGATGTTACGGGACAGAGATGTTACGGGACATAAATGTTACGGGACATGGATGTTACGGGACATGGATGTTACGGGACGTGGATGTTATGGGACATGGATGTTACGGGACGTGGATGTTACGGGACATGGATGTTACGGGACGTGGATGTTACGGGACATGTGTGTAACGGGACAATCATCTGACGTTGAAACATTGTTTAGTTTCAAGTGGTAGGAAAATGGAAAACTTATCGGAGACCTCATAAACAGGACCTTATAGCCTACAGGACCTCATAGCCTGTAGGACCTTATAGCCTACAGGACCTTATAGCATACGGGAGCTTATAGCCGACTGGACGTCCTAGTCGAGACCAGAAAAATATTGCTTATAGTCGTCATAGTTATTCCTCAACAAATTGGAAAGACGGGCTTCGCACGTAAAATAGATTCGTATAAAAATATTAATTTTATGTTGATGCTACGTTTTAAAGATAAGCGACTGGATTCGCCGTCTAAGTTATTTCACGGTCCTGACAATCAAAATTTTCATTCCGAAGGAAGAAACTGGACTTTTTACATGTTAGGAGACAGCGAAATTAAAAATTCATAAACCGTAAATAAGAAATGAAAGACTTGGGTTAAACACATAAATGCATTACTGATACACAATAACGAGTATGATATTAACATTTGTACGGTATCAACACTTGTACGGTATATCAACATTTATACAGTATATCAACATTTCTACGGTAATAACATTGATATGGTATCAACATTTATACAGTATATCAACATTTCTACGGTATTAACATTGATATGGTATCAACATTTATTCGGTATAACAACACTTCTACGGAATCAACATTTATACAGTATATCAATATTTCTACGGTATTAACATTGATATGGTATCAACATTATTACGGTATCAACATTTATACAGTATATCAACATTTCTGCTGTATCAACATTTATACCGTATATAAAAATTTCCACGGTATCAACTTTGGTATAATACCAACATGTGAACAGAAATCATTTCCAACAAGCCAAACTTCAGTTTGTAAAATGAAACTCCAGCAGCGTTTTTTTGATAAATGGAAGCGTTACATTTATTACCCAGTATACACCACATTGCTACCATCATTGTGACTGTTATTTTTACTGTTACTGTTACATTCACAATTAAGTTAGGTAATACATTTTAAATTAATGTATTTTTAAAAAAAATCAACACCAACGCCAATTTTATCAAACTTTGAAATTCGTTGAATAAGTTTCGAACTTGAGGACCGACCTTTGGTTGATTTATGATTAATAATTTCAATTTTTTATTTATTTCCACGAGCACCATAAACATAGTTTGTGTTGCTCGGATTGTGTTGCTCGGATTGTGTTGCTCCGATTGTGTTGCTCGGATTGTGTTGCTCGGATTACTGGCCGGTCAGTGATCCAGTTTCCGGTTTAAAGTTAATTCGTTTTGTATCGTTACGATGTTTAGTTTACCACGGCAAATATAGATAATAGGTATATTGGTATAATTTAGTTAGCTAACATTGGTTGCTTCTAGTTTAGTTCATAGGTATATTGTATAATTTAGTTAGCTAACATTGGTTGCTTCTTGTTTAGCACGGCGAACATTGGCTGTGTCTAGTTCAGTTAGCGAATAAGGGTTTGTTAAGATTAACTAGGTGAGAATTTGTTGTGTGTAATTTAGCTATAGCGAACAATGATTATTTCTAGTTTAGCTATAGCGATCATTGGTTGTTTCTAGTTTAGCGATATATCTATCCAACGTTGTTTGTTTCTAGTTTAGCTACAGCGAAAATTGGTTTGTTTCTAGTTTAGTTGTAGCGAAAATTGGGTGTTTCTAGTTTAGCTATAAAGCGAATATTAATTTTGTTTCGATGAACAAGGCGAAGATTCGTTGTTTTTATTTTAGCTAAAGCGAATATTGGTTTTGTTTATAATAACAAGGTGAACACTAGTTTCTTATAGACAAGTTGAACGTTGGTTATGCCAAATTTATTATTTCTTATTATCTTAGAATTAGTTTAACTTGTCCAATGATTACCGTGTTAAGTTTAACATGACATACTTAAGAAGTGCTTAGTTAGTGAAGTTTAAATTTCCAGTTTATTTCGTGTTTAGTTCAAGATGATAATTTTAGTTCCCTGTTTGCCAAATAGGACAATCTTTTTGGGTTGGGTCTAGTGTTAGTTGGTGACATGGAGGTCTTATAGCCATGACGACTAGAAGTTCATTTATCGACAAGTTAAATAACTTGTGATCACCAACAATAACTTAGTTTCCGCTTCAATGCTCGCACGGCGTAGTAAGTCTTTTAGCCCGACCCCTACCGCCCGCCATATTTTTATGGGATTTTTTGTCCATAGTTGAAAATAAGAATAAAATCTTAAAGTATCAAATCCCTGTCAAACGGACATACAATTATGACGATGCAACCGTTCGGCTTAAATTTATCCTTATAATAAGCTATTTAGCATAGGAGCAAAGACTAAAACTAATGATTGAAAAATGAATGTATAAGAGATAATTGAGTTATATGAAGGCATTCGTTCTTAAATAATAATAATAATATTTTGATTATTTATTTAACGCAATACACAGACGAGCAGTCGGTCTAACGCTCAACATTGTAACACACATATGAAATTAATGAAATTAATGTAAAACATTTATTTCCTGGCTATAACTTATAATGACATGATAGTGCACGTCAACCTCTTTTATCATTTAAAGTCAGTGTATTGACCTGTCTGGGGTTTTATTCCTGTAACGCCATGCAGATGTATACATTTACACTTAAAGTGATGTACGCTACTGCAGATACGCACTCACAAAGATGTAATTTACTACATACATGTTATAGGCTCACAATTTTGTACGTTACTTTAACCACACATACACACTCAAAACGTTGTATGTTACTGCATAATCACATTGACAATGTTTACATGAAAACACATATACACTGACAATAATGTAAATTATTACAAACACCCAACATTGTACCACAATAAAGTCGACCCAGTGACACACATATGTCCAACATTCAAGGTGAACAATTTTAAAATATTATTTTCCAAACGTAAACTTAACCCCCAAAAGTGAACAATTTTATAATATTAAAACATTCAGGAAGATCTTCTCGATTGCCCTTTTTTTTTCTTTCAACGCCCCGCCTGTCCCCTCCCTCTTACCTCAGCCGTCTTTCTAAAGACATTCTTGGAGCAAACAGTAGCAATGTTAATTAAGATCATTTCGTGATAGTAATATGATACCTCCCACCGACCCACCCTCCTAGCCACCGCACGAACTCCCACCTTGTCTCCCTCCGTACTTCTGCTTGTTACAACCACCCCCACACCCACACCCCCACACACACGTCCTGCAGACACCCCACAACGTCCAATGGTGGGTGGAGATATACGCACGACGGCCGTGCTGTTTAAATAGTAGGAGAGATGGAGACAAAATAAAGAACACGAAAAGGTCTGGAGAGAACGGCTCGTTATTTGGTGACAGAGGGGACGTCTAACTTGTAACATAATTCTTTTCCTTTCTTCTATGTGTCAAGAAAGAGAGAAAGGGAGATATATATATATTTAGATAGATATATATAGAGAGAGACAGAGAGTGACAGAGAGAAAGATATGTTTGATACATTATCTTGGTTAGAACTTTGCTCAAATTTATGGCCTGAAAAATTCAACGAAAAAAAAAATTAACATTAGAAACTTTAAAGAGACGTTTGGTGTGACATTGAGTTATTTGTTACGACATTGAGATATTTGTTACGACATTGTGATTTTTTACGACATTGAGATATTTTTTTACGACTTTGAGATTTTTGTTACGACATTGAGATTTTTGTTACGATATTGAGATTTTGTTACGACATTGAGATATTTGTTACGACATTGAGATTTTTGTTAAGATAGTAGAAGAAGGCATTTTTAATAATTCAACTTGGAGCGTGCAAGTAGAAATAAATACAATTTATTAATGTAATTTAATTTAACACATTACAAAAAAGCTGAAAGGTAAAAACTGCTACATTTTGAGCACGAACATGACATACTACACACGCACAAAACATGACATACTACACACGCACAAAACATGACATACGACACACACGGCATGACATACGACACACACACAATATGACATACGACACACACACAGCATGACATACGACACACACACACACACAGCATGACATACGACACACACACAACACGACACACGACAGCGGCACGCGTACTTCATTTCCCGAATGCAAACACGCTTCCGACGCGCCCTCCCGAAATATCCGATCAAATGGCACCCCGGCCCCACAGTTGTGCACGCGTGTCAACTTGTGTGCACTGTGCACACATAGATACACGGTCTAGGTGTGAGGAGGCTTGGGTTACATTCCTCGCGACACCAAATATAACGCCGCGGCACAATTCTTCTAATAAATTGGGTTGGGGTGGAGGGGGTGTTATCGGCAGGAGAGCACCCTCCTTGTAGAACAGCTCAACTTTTAACTTTGTCCTCCATGATAATCGCCCTCCCCCAACCCAACATCACGTTCTATTTCTCTGCGCTCATCTTCTTTAGTTGGAGACGATAGAAAGGGGTTATGTAAGGGGTGATATAAGGGGCGATATAAGGGGTGATATAAGGGGTGATATTAGGGGTGATATAAGGGGTTAAATAAGGGGTTATATAAGGGGCGATATAAGGGGTGATATAAGGGGTTAAATAAGGGGCTATATAAAGGGTGATATAAGGGGCGATATAAGGGGTTACATAAGGGGTGAAGCATGGAACGGAAGAACCAGGACCGACCGTAGAGAATTGGAGGCCCTGGGCGATGTGAATTTGGTGGCCTTAATTGTAATAGAAAATAAATAAATAAATATTGAAAGATTATTGTGCGAGGCACCAATAATAATGGACTAATCGGAGGCCCTAGGCGGCTGCCTAGTTTGCCTATGCCTAAATCCGGCCTTAGAAGAATAAACATTATGCTGCATCATTCTCACCTTCTTGTACATTTGGAAGCCTTGATCTTGTCCACTGTTAGATCTTAGCGTAATCGTAACTCACAACCTTGTTCTGTTGTACAGAAATTAACTTTTATCGCGGTAATTCTTTTCTTTAGTTTTAGAATGTCTCCTGAGACCAAACATTGTCATTTGATCAACTCAATATAAAGATTGAGATGAAAAAAGGTGCAACTTTGAATTGTACTTAAAATTGGAAGTAAATAAATAGAAAATAATCAGTGTAATCCTTTTTTTTAAAAAAAATCATAACCTTTTCTGAAGTTAACAAGAAATAATTTTTTTTTAAAAAATCTCTAAAAAGTGCTACTTTTCTACCGCGTAAAACAGTCACACACACAAAACAACAAGAACAACAAAAAACAACAACAAAAAACCAACAACAACAACAAAACAACAACAAACTAAGAACCATAATACCGCGGACCACAGTAGCAAGAAACTAAACATCACAATACCTGTTACCACTATTGACTATACTATACACCACAGAGAAAACGCTACATCAATGTTTGCCAGTGACGTTTGTCGCAACTGTCCTTTTAACACTTTCCGCCTGTTGTCTATTTTTTATTGACCGTTTGATGCATATTATGTTGTCAACAATGACGCCTCCCTTTTGTCACGTGATCATAAACTTCAATCACTTACGTGCAGGTTTGCAGACAATGCGCTGGCTTTTAATATCGCTATTAAATCCCTAACGGTTTATTAGGAAATGAAATTCATAAATTATTAACGTTCAAGTTGTAAAAAAAGTCTAAATTGATTTTCAAATGTTGATGGAACATTCCTAGAATAGTCGTATAACTCATACAGTTAATTCAGGTGGAAATAAATAATGAGTATAAATTATTTATAAAAATATTATTGCATTTTTTTCTTCTTCGTGAAACTGATTTTTAAAATAAAAAGATTTTTCAGTCTCTCGAAAATACACGCTTCTTATTACTTTATAACAGAGCGTGCTAGCCAGTCTAATTTACCCGACATTAACTAACCCAGACACGTTATCTAGATAACTAGGTTAAATCTATCTCCAGCGAGTTAATTTCGTGCTTGTTAAATAGCTTTTAATTATTTTTTTAATCGAAAGTTTAATATAACTGTAATAAATAAGTCTTTTTATAAAATATTCATAAAGTTAAGGTCTGACAAAAATTGTTCTCTAACTAGCGCCGGCATAAGAAGGATTTAGTATTGGTCGGGAACGATTTAAAATTGAAGAACATTTCTATGTTTATCAAGTAAAATTATCAGATGAAAGAAAAAAAAATCCCGCTATTATTTGGTGGGATATTTAATGGTACATAAATCTGCCTTAAGAAATAATGATGAGGTAACGTGACATACATTGACAACATTGTGATTAGACCTTCACGTGAAAGCCTCTAAAACTTTATTTTACCATGTAAGCCTCCTTATATAGGACAAGTCCAACTTAGATAGGCTCAATGTATCTTGGATTGTAATACAACAAAAAATGTTTATGTGTATAGTGAGTCAATTACGCCTGATATTCTGTAAGATAAGTCTACGTACTGTAGGATAAGTCAGGATTTTGTGGATGATAAGTTTACGACCAGGAGGAGTGAACCAATCAATGGCGAGACGAGTTATCTGCAAGTCTTATCTCTAGAATACTAGGATACATGAGTTTTCCATGAATGCACCAATTGTCTTTGGCGACAAAAGTTACCGATACAAAGGTGACTTTAGAAACGGTGACGAAATTTCTTTAGTCTTATTTGCCTCTGTCGTATCGTCTTCGGCGCTATTTACTGTTCTGTTGGTTTCTTTTACTCATAGGGTCCCTGGCTTGTTTCTGTATAATCGTCCCCTCCCCACCCCCCAAATCCAGCACAAACCAGCACTCGTCTAGGCTCGAATTGATAAAAGTACCTCGTGATAGATGTGACGATAGTGTAGCACCACTCGCTTCTCCTGCATCGTGGCATTCTCTCCTCCCCTCCCTTGCCTTTTTCCACTCTATGAAATGCCAGTATATTAGTAGATGACTATCTCGTGTAAGTGATACGGCTTCAATGGAAACTAATTCTCCGCGTGCGCTGCTCCCATTGTCGTGTATGTTACCCGTTAAGTCATCGTCAATGGGATGGGTAACCAACTGCCACCAGAAATACTTTGTATTTATTTTTCATAAAATCAACGGGACCGACTCGTCAGAAAATAGAAAACACGCATTGTTTCTCTTGTCTCGGCGACGCCTTCAAAAAATTGTAAAGCGCGGTGACATCATTTACTCTCAGGTGTACTTGTCTTAATCCGACCACGTCAACAACATAATGTAAACATCGTGATGTCAACAACGCGTGTCGGCGAGTTATAAGCCATTTGCGTAACGTTAAAAAATGGGCATTAACAGATTTTTAATATGAAAAAATCAAAAGCAAGACAACAGCAAACCTACATGAATATCAGAAATAGGTTTATTAATATCAAGACTAGATTATGGGCCAGTTATTGAAAATGTTAATATTTCATTTCGTTTATTTCAAGGAGTCGAGGGGACGAAATCGAATTAAGATGTTGTTTTTTAAAAAATAAGAAAAAAAAAGTTCTTGAGGAGGGATTTCAATAAACCCGTCTCATAAGATCAATGGCTAACAAATACTGGCCCCCAGCATGTGTCTTGGTGTGAGTGTATGTGTATGTGTGTGGGAAGTGTGTGTGAGGATTAACACAATTTGCAACCTCGGCCGTCATGAAGACTGGAAAAGGGGGGGGGAAGATCGTGGGAAAGAATGAGTCGATTAGGGGAGGGAGGGGGGAAGGATGTAGGGTGAGTCGGGGAGACCGAATTTGGAGAGTCTGAGGATTAGGTGCACTGCAAGAGGTGGTTACAGTCACAGGTGGTAGGTGAGTTGGAAATTTGAGGGCAACGAAAGGAGGGGGGTGGGTGAGGTAGTCAGGCCAATGACCGGGGTGGAGAATTTAAAAAAAAATTATTTAGAATTTGTGGAGTTGCATTTTCATCAAAGTCCAGAACAATTACGTGGAAGGTGATGGCAATCATGTTTCCACCGCCAAGGGTGGGACTAGCCATGAATAGGGATGTTCATAATATGGCGGAAATCTATTAATAGAAATATTATATCTAAATTTATCTTTTGTAAGGACAAATTCATAAAAAAATTAATAAAAAATAAGAGTCAATACGTGAATGTAGGTATATTGAGAATGTTTGATCTTATCAGCTAATTTTTAATTCTTCGTTAATTTAAGACAGCTTATTGGACTTGCAAAATAAAAAATCAATTTCGTAATTTTAATAAGCTAACAATTTTGATAACATAGTGATTTGTCTGTATTTATGCCTCAAAACTTTGTTCCGCTAAGATGTAATCTAAAAAAGAACATTACGAAATGAGCTATGACGTTTTCCGGTTTTAGAAATGAAGAACCCTATACCCCCAGGGCAGGCGGCGCTAATACTAACTACTAGCTTGGGATTCAATAGATGGTTGCAATGTACATGGAATAGACCTAGTGTACCCGTGAACATCTTGGGCAGTAGTTGCTACATTGGTGGGGGGGGGGACGACGACACTGTAGTAAACAACAGAACATCCCAAATTAAAACACGTTAAACTTATTTCTCTCGGTCACTGCGGTCATCTCAGATTCTCATTACTGACCACACGCGGGTTTACAGATATCGATAATCCAGTTGGTCAGTCCGTAGAAAAAAAACATAATCACGTCGTTTTTACTATTGCTGTTCAGGCGTTTACATGCACCCGAGCGTTTGACAGAGCCACACTCCCACACCACAAAACCCCGTTCTTTTTACTTCATCTGCATGCTGTTCAGATCGTATATGAAATGGAAGCAACGTTCACAAACTTCTATATCCACGGCATACGAAGGGGACTGTGTGGCTAGTACAATGCCCAGCGGTCTTTTCTGTACCCCTCAACTCATCTCAGGTAGCCATGGATAGACTCAGGGGAAGGAATCTCAGCCTCCACCAGGAGTCGAACTCTGGACTATCGGATCGCTGGTCGAACGCCTGCGCCGCCGTGCCCAAGTGTGTCGGTATGTCCTTACCACCATTCCTTGTCTTACCACCCACCTTGCCTCACCCACCACTCTCTCACAACGTTCTACCCCCCTCCGTGTAACGCTGTCGACTGTGCCCCCTCCCCCAATCCATGAGAATGTCACTCTAAATGAAACGACATTTTTTTTCCATCAAGTCGTCAGCTCAAATCTCTTTATCATCGTTTCTCAATCAGTCAGACCCGATGGCCCGAACTTTCAGGCTGAGGGTTTCTCAAACTGTCCCTATGCTTTTCAGTTTAAAAAAAAAGCCTCGGTGACAGTTTCATAAGAAAAGTTTTCATGTTGTAAGTCTGTTTGTGTAGCCATGTCGAGTGGCCATGTTGCGGTCACTTGAGCGGATGGAGCATGGTGGTCTCCCCTGTGTCTTGGAGTACTGCATGATATTCACCATGTGTATTAAGGAACGCTGGTCTGCTCTAGGTGTGTCTTGGAGTACTGCATGGTATCCGCCATGTGTGGTCAGGAATGCTGGTCTGCACTAGGTGTGTCTTGGAGTACTGCATGGTATTCGCCATTTGTGTTCAGAGAATGCTGGTCTGCACTAGGTGTGTCTGGGAATGATGATATCCATTAGAGGTGTCCTGAGGTGCTAGTCTATAGTAGGTGTGTCTCGTAGTGTTGGTCTCGACTAGATGTGTTCTGAGGTGCTAGTCTTTAGTAGGTGTGTCTCGTAGTGTTGGTCTCGACTAGATGTGTTCTGAGGTGCTAGTCTCTAGTAGGTGTGTCTCGTAGTGTTGATCTCGACTAGATGTGTCCTGAGGTGCTAGTCTCTAGCAGGTGTGTCTCGTAGTGTTGGTCTCGACTAGATGTGTCCTGAGGTGCTAGTCTCTAGTAGGTGTGTCTCGTAGTGTTGGTCTCGACTAGATGTGTGCTGAAGTGCTGTGTGGAAATGTCTTGGTGAGTTCTACGCTAGAGTCCTAAAGTTAAATGATGAGTGGGAACAACTTTCAGTGACAGAAGCCTCACTGGGCTGATGAGGCTGCTGCGTTATATAATTATTCGATGTTCGTCAGCTGGTTAAATCAATTAACGAGTGATGTCTGTCAGTGTGCTGAATTTAAGAGCGTGAATAAAAGAACAACTCTCAAGACCAACATTTGTATTACCGCTTCCTTTTAACTCTGATTATTAGTTACGTTTACCTTTCATTGTTCACCAAGCGCTCTGTTAGCAAACTTTGGAGCGACGAGCTTTTGCATTTTCTCCTTTAGAGTGCCTCGAAAATCCCTTTAAAGATCGAATAATAATAATAATAATAATATAAAAAAAAATTATCCTCCGGAGGTGGATAAAATGAAACAAAATATAGGGGTCGCCAACTAGTATAGAGGGGGATCCCTACTGTGTGTGTGTGGGGGGGACGTCTAGACCAATTGACACTGTGGTATACGTCATGGAGGCGGTTCCTTGACTTTTGGGGGATTAGATACAGACGAGCCTCTAAGCTTGGGGGCCCATGTATTGTGTCTAGACTCGTGGAAGGTTTCATCGAGGGTTCTCAATTAAATCAAAGGGAGATGTTTGGGAATGAAATAATGCATAAACTTACCAGGGTTTTCCATTTTAAATATAAATTAATATCGCACAAACAAGAGTGCATGAAAACCTGTGAGCATTGAACGAGGGAGCTAAGCTCTTAAGTTAAAGACAGTTACTGCATGATTGAAAAGAAATTACTTTATTTTTTTTAAAACATCTGGCTACTGAGAAGAGTTTCATTTATTGAGAATATTTAAAGAATGATTAAATTTTCATAAAAACAAATTTGATAGATGCTTTCTAAAGTTATTAAAAAATATTTTATTTGTGCGAAAACTAATACTTTTATTTCTAATTTTCGATCAATATTTAAAAAAAAAAATTAATTTAAGAAATTAGCTAGACATTTTTTTAAAAAATGAATCTCTTTAGGTGTAATGCCATTGTATTTAATGTAAGACATCTCCTCTCATTACATAGTGGTTAGTCGTGCCATCAATAAGATTTTTGTATTTAAACTTAATCGAATTAATTGCGGGTCTTAGACCAATTAATTCAATCCAGCTGTAAAACTTCGATTCAAGGCAACAGAATGGGGTCACCATCGTGCATGTGATTTGTTGAAATGATGGTCTCGGAAGCGAGATTTGAGGCTTAGAAGTAAAACAACTCATTGCTGTCTGTGTGCTTAGTAGCAATAACATAGTCATGGTTAGATGTGTCCGCTGTCTGCAAGCTTGGTACCAATAACATAGTGGTTAGATGTGTCCGCTGTCTGTGTGCTTGGTATCAATAACACAGTGGTTATATGTGTCCACTATCTGTGTGCTTGGTATCAATAACACAGTGGTTATATGTGTCCACTATCTGTGTGCTTGGTACCAATAACATAGAGGTTAGATGTGTCCGATATCTGCGAGCTTGGTACAAATAACACAGTGGTTAGATGTGTTCGCTGTCTGCGAGCTTGGTACCAATAACACAGTGGTTATATGTGTCCTCTGTCTGTGATTTTGGTACCAATAACACAGTGGTTATATGTGTCCTCTAGCTGTGTGCTTGGTACCAATAACATAGTGGTTATATGTGTCCGCTGTCCGGGTGCAATAAATGGTTAGATGGTCAGAAAAACATTACGTCAGTCTTACAGATCCAACGCATGAGTTTTCCATGAAACGTCAAGTTTATAGCACGCGCAAGATGTTAGGGGTAAAGACTGCACAGTTCGGATCCTGCGACTGTTTACACGGTACCATTGGGATTCTGCGAATGTTGAAATGAGTTTTCATCAAACAGATAATGCACCGGGAAGCGTAGAATTCAACATCTTGGATTTTAAATACACATATATAGATGGACTTTAGAAATATTCTTCGAAATATAGAGTCCAATAACTTCATAGTCGTTTCAACCAAAGTCGTCTTTAATTAAAGTTTATGTAATTGAATTCATTTGCATGTAACCCTTCCATAGAACCCACATCTTGGACACATTGCTTGTAGAATATTGAGAGCAAGAGTCAGCTATAACTTCCGTTTAATAAAAAAAAAGAAGAAGCGATCCTTTTAGGGCGCCGTACTTTAAGTGATTAAACTAAATTAAATTCTTACGTGTTCGTTTAAATATTTCTAAAAGGAAATAATAGCAACAATAATAATTATTATTATTAAGGGTGGGATAAAAAGTCTAAATTCATCAGAAAATGTTTCATTTCGGGGAAAAAAAAAGAAGTCACTTTTCATGTGTACACTTCCAGCGCTAGGTGGCCCGACATGTCGCTTTGTCTCGATACCCAATAATTATATCAGTCGTCCTAATTGTGCAATATTTGCACACGGTGCAGTGTGCGGCACGGTGCGCCCCGCCAGTGGCGCTGGCTCCCCGTGCCGATAATTGTCCCACAGTTGGACACAGTTGGCAAACGACGTGCCGGGCGATGTGGAGAGATATTGTCCCATCAAATATCCTTAATGCAACATGCAGACGTCCCACCATGCAGGTCTAAACGTTGGGGCGGGACTTTGAGGGGTGGTTTGCGCCGCAGCGCGTACGTATTGGTCTGCACCGGAATTTCGTACACATTTATTAATTGGCGTGTACTCGTCTCTCCAGCTGTACTCATGCCATTCGACGCGTTACACATGGTACTTACTCGGCTGTCACGACATTTGTGTACAATAAACTCCCCGCGTGTTAAATGCCAATGAAATCGTGACACCAACGAAGGCATCTTCTATGCTTCGAATCTATGTGATTGCGTTAATTAGGCTCGAGGAGTGGAGCAAGTCATTGAAGTGGAAAGCGGCATTGAGTGATAACTCTTATTTCAACCTCATTGTCTCTTACACTTTACAAATTTCATTGACAAACTGATCTTGCTGTCACTCTTTTTTTATTTTAGTTGCCAGATAAATGAAATTGAATACTAGATCTAAAGATAAAATATATACAAATAATGTAAAAAGCAAACTATTTTTAAGTACAGATATCTTGTAAGATTTAATTGAAGAAATCTTATCTTATCTTATCTTATCTTATCCTATCTTATCTGTTACAGACGCTCCTTATGTACAGAAGATTATTGCGTCCTACGTTTTCTATGGTTTGTGTTTAATCCTGTATTCTCACTAGAAATACAAAAAATAGGCTTAAATCGAAGGTTCTCTTAATTTTTAACAGATATCTGCCTCCGGAAACTTCCGGTGGTTTAGAAAGCCTTTCTCCAAAACTTTATAACATGCAGATTTTTTATTAAAAAACGAACGTCACGCACCAACTCACTGAACGTCACATCAATAACTCACTGGACGTCATACATTCAACTCACTGGACGTCATAGCACCAACTCACTGGACGTCATAGCACCAGTTCTCTGGACGTCACAGCACCAACTCACTGGACGTCACATCAACAACTCACTGGACATCATAGCACCAACTCACTGAACGTCATAGCACCAACTCATTGGACGTCATAGCACCAACTCACTGGACGTCACATCAACAACTCACTGGACGTCATAGCACCAACTCACTGGACGTCATAGCACCAACTCACTGGACGTCACATCAACAACTCACTGGACATCATAGCACCAACTCACTGAACGTCATAGCACCAACTCACTGGACATCATAGGACCAACTCACTGGACGTCATAGCACCAACTCACTGGACGTCATAGCACCAACTCACTGGACGTCATAGCACCAACTCACTGGACGCCATAGCACCAACTCACTGGACATCATAGCACCAACTCACTGAACGTCATAGCACCAACTCACTGGACATCATAGCACCAACTCACTGGACATCATAGGACCAACTCACTGGACGTCATAGCAGCAACTCACTGGACATCATAGCACCATTTTACTGGACGTGATAGCACCAGTTCCCTGGACGTGCTACTGTGCTTGTTATGACAGCCTCTCTGCCCCCCCCCCGCATACTTCCTCCATTTTTTTGGTTACCGGGAGTGAAAAATCAATCGATATTTACCGTGTTCGATTTTGGCGTTTGGCAAATTTTTGTTGTTGTACATGTGAGTCTTAAAGAGCTAAGGTAGTCGGGGGAGCTGAAGAGGTTAGTTGTGAGGGGACCATTGAAATTGTGTTGTAAGTGGTGAGGGGAACATTGAAATTTTGTTGTTGGTAGTGAGGGGAACATTGAAATTGTGTTGTAAGTGGTGAGGGAAACATTGAAGTTGTGTTGTAAGTGGTGAGGGGAACATTGAAATTGTGTTGTAAGTGGTGAGGGGAACATTGAAGTTTTGTTTTTTTGTATTGAGGAGAAAATTGAAGTTTTGTTGTTAGTAGTGAGGGGGAACATTGCAGATTCGTTCTAAGTGGTGAGGGGGACATTGAAGTTTTGTTGTAAGTGATGTGAGGGGGGGGGCATTATATATTTTCTGTTAGCACTTCGGTGAGTTTGAAAATGTTTTTTTTAAACTGTGCAACAAGTTGAGATGGTTATGGTGAAATGATGATGGTGAAAGGATGGTGGGCTGCGTTAGGATGACGATGAGATGAAGGTATCCAACATTTTGTTGCCTTGGCTGTATCGGCCATCTTTGATTTCCAAGAGCTTGTCATCCGCTCGATCTAATACGACTCGCTTGGAATTAAACACGGTCTCCGTCTTAAAATTAACACGATCTTCAGGCTTCAGTACCTTCTTTCCAGCTCCCTCTGTCACCGTGACTTTATATGTATGTGTGTATGTAAGTATGTATGTATCTATATATGTATGTGTGTATGTGTGTGTATGTATGAATATATGTATGTACTTCACTTTATAAGACGATACATCAGTCTTCCCTTCAAACATCTTTCTTCTTATGTGCACACATTCACCTTTCCTTTCTCTCTCCCCACCAAACATCTCTCTAATTTAGTGCACACACTCACCTTTCCTTTCTCTCTTCCCACCAAACATCTCTCTAATTTAGTACCTTACACTTTTAAGACTTTACTTTCTATACTTTCACTCTTACCAACCGCCCTCCCCATATCGAAGCGCCCTCACCCAATCTACTACACCCGCCACCATCCGCTGCACCATCAATCATACCCAGACAACCCCCGTCCGCTCTCCCCTCTATTCACCCAAGTCCTTGGCCCGGCGTTAGACTCTAAACAATTTGCCTGCTCTTTGCGACTTTTGTTTTCTGAATCGACGACTCCTTTAAAGCAAGTGTTTTTCTGGGAACCCTGATAAGGAAGCGAACTTTTAATTGATTCTCTCGACACAGTTTTCTTAACACATTCGTGGGTATTTTCCTCTTTTGAAAAATAAAGGTGATTAAAAAGCTTTGTTTTTAATATAAAGAAACTTATTTTATATAATTTATTGAAAACTTGCTGGAGGGAATGAAGGAAACTAAAAGGAAAGATCAAATCAATAACGCCGTATGAGAATACAGGCAAATGATAGCATGATACCACTGCCATATTCGATTAGTTGTCAAGAACTCAAAGCCAGAGTGGCTGAAAATTTCTTCGGTGTTTCTTTCTTCTTCCTCTATTTTTTCCATTTCTCCCGTCTCATGACAATGTCTGCGTCTCTGGGTAATTAGAGACTTTTTAGCGCATTTTCGAGAAGTCGAATGCGCTATTGCACCCGTTTTGTCCGTCCGTCCGTCCGTCCGTCTGTCATCACCTTTGATCTCAGCATCCATAAGTCCTAGACCCATGAGGTATATATGTATTTTGTATGTCCTGACCTGCCATTTGTGCATCAACACTCAGTTACTCGATCCGTTAAAAAACCCCGTTAAAACTACCAAAAAATATTTCGAATCGAGAGGTAACACTAGCGCAGGGAACGGCCGCCATTGCCGGAAGTCGAATACATAGTATTTCAAGCATTCAAGAGTGGTGCGAAGGCGTGCAAAAGAATTAGTTTGTTTTTTTGTTTTGTTTTTTTGTTGACGTCATTAGAATGTGTGTAAAAGTTTAGAGAGTTTTACGTCATCATTTGTGGTGACTTGTAGTTAGATTAAAGAGAAAATAATTTTTTTTTAAATGTAAAGAAAGGACTTTTAAATAAAAAAAATGACAGGTATATTCATTACACAAGAAAATTCATAAAAATATGTCTAAAATCTAAACACAATTACTGATAACTACATAATGCTGATATCTAACATAAGTACTGATACATAATACGAAAATGCGCTAACACGTCCTGAGTTCCAAAAGGGACCAGGCTTAACATGATTTTTTTTTATACCTCCGTGTCAGTCTGCCGTTTGACAGCATTCTCCCTCCCTATAATTCAGCAGCTGCCTCCATCCCTATCAAGCCATTGCTCCCTTCCTTCCATTTCATTCGTCGGCTCCCTAAATTTTATCAATTTGTGGCACCCTCACTCCATATCGCTGAGTGCAACCCTTCCTCCCTATCGTTAAGAGACTACCCCACGTTCTATAGACATGATCCTTGTTGTAATTGAGAGTTTCAATTCAGAGACTAATTAAATAACATTTCTTTTGTCATGGAATCACCAATTTAAATTATTTTCGTGCAACCTCGAGTGGTCTCTACCGTGTTACGTGGAACTATCATTTAGAGGGATTTGATTAAATAAATATTTGATATAAAAACAGGCTCAATATGAAAAAAATTAGATCAATCACGGATTTGGAAAGGTAGAACAAGAGACTGGTGAACATGTACTTGCAGTGGGTCGATAATTTTGTGTGTACAAAGATGTACACGCAGTAGACGGCAATATTTTTGTGTACTAAAATTTACCATCAGTAGAGCGGTCAGGTATTAATGACAATGTACCCGATGAGTGAAAGGTAAAATAGTGTGTACAAGTGTATACAAGAGTGTACAAGTGTGTATAAATGTGTACCGGCAGTGGGCGATTGTTATATTTCGTTCACCCATGTGTCCACAGAGTAGAAGTTTAGATTTTGTGTACGAATATGTACCTGAAGTAGCCGGTCATAGTTTGTGTGTATTTGTTGATTAGCAGCAGACGGTTAGATTTTTCTTTTCAAATGTGTACCTGGGGTAGTTTATATTTTGTGTACAATTGTGTTCCAGCAGTGGATGGTTATATTTTGTGTACAGTATTGTACCAGTAGTGAGCGGTTAATTTTTATACACATGTGTACCAGCAGTGGACGGTTAAATTGTGTGCAATCATCATACACTAGTGGAAACACACACGCCCCAGCACTCTGTTCCACGTACCGGACCACCTAACATTCCTTTATTTCCAGTCTGTAATCTATTTTTATAGTTAACTTTGACCAACATTTAATTTTAATTTTTACATAAAGTTTGTCATCCAGGATTTAAGACAAAATGCCGCCTTGCTTCTCATAAATTATTAACCAACATGAACCTGTATTATTTTTATTTTGATTGACATGACGTCACATTCCTCACACGTGCATTCCTTCATCTTTGTGTGTTAACGTTTTCTTTTTTCTTGTGTGTGTGTGTGTGTGTTGTACTTTAAACTTCGTTTAGTTCATTATAACATTTTATCTACTGCAACCATTAATATTGTGTATTATTTATAGAAATACATATTTAAAAATGCATTGATTAGTGTTTTTAATAACAATTAAAACACATTTCGATTAAAGTCTCAGATATGTCACTACAGCCAATTTGGCATTTAAAAAATATTTGTTTAGTTTCTTTATTATCATTATTTTTATTGTAGGAAATAAAACTGTGACAGAAGAATAAATATCTGCTTTTTACGAATTGTTTTAGACCTCAAATATGATATTTGTGAGAATTGTTTTATAAAGAGATGTTAGGTTTTTATAAAGTGATTAGCAGAGCCGGTTCTCATCTTAAACTTCAAGTGGACAATGAAATACTTTGTCATTTTAAAAAAGGGTCTTTTCCTCCCCCTCTCCTTACAACAAAATAATAAAAAGTTAGCAAACGAATTCAACATTTTACCTAGAGGAAAATTAGCGAGCACCTTGGTTAACTATATTCAGCTAATAACGTAAAAATACCAGAAATACAAGACAAAAATGCAACAGATATGCTGTTATGAGCAATGCAACGCTATACAACATTCATCCTTTGGCAAGTCAAAATAAACAACAGTGTCCAGTCTCATGATCTAACACCATTCGGTAACTGAGCCAACAATGTCCAACAACACAGCACAACTTACATTGGTCCATGGCTAAAGTTCCTTCGAGTTTACGTCACCGCCATATCTCATCTTTAAGTAGAGTCATTACGTTAATTCATAAGACACAAGCTGGTCAGACAATTCACAATCAACCACGCCTGTCATGCTAAATGTCATCGTTGACATCTATCTCGTCACTCGATTTGGTCGGGGGGAGGGTAACAACCCCTTGCTGTGCACATCACAGTTACGCCTTATATAAAATCGCCAATCACAATTATTTACATGCTTTGTTATATGTTGTTTTTATGACAGCTGTACCATTTTGTTTACACATTTTGTTATCGATTGTTTTCAGATAGCTGTACATATTGTATGGTCATCATTGTTATTATTATTATTGTTATTATTATTATTTGTATTATTTTGCATTGTTTGAAGACACAAACAATCTTGACAATGACTTTGATGTGATGCCTAGCTGAGATTGTCTGTGTCAGCGTCTCAGCAGACCTATTGATCATGAAATATAAGACATACTTTTATAATTATTTATTTAACTATTTATTGAGACCATTGCCATAAGTGATTTAATTGTTCGCCAAGAAGAATGTATATATATATATATATAATATATTCGTGTGTTCTATAATGGCGAGGACATGTCCTTGCGGGCGAATATGGTATATCTCATATTCGTTTTATATTGATGTGTATTTAAAGGTTCTCCCCACTGCGCTCTCAGAAGACGCATGCAACAGTCACTTAGTGGATTGATTCCATGAACTAAGACAGTTAATGGTTTTTGGTACACAAGATTTTTTTTATTTTGCATTTTTATTTAAATATTATCATCAGTGATAAAATAATTAAACAAATTAATGACAAATAAAAATTTTATTGATCAAATTGATCTTAGATTAACTTAGATAGTAATTTTTTTAAATTTTAAAAGTGTTTTTTTTTTTGGTTTTGTTTTTAAATTTTAAATCTAAAATTAGGGATTAATGATTGCAAACACTGAATGAATGAATATCTGTGTGATAGCTGATGTTAATGACTGTAGGGATTGAATGATTGATGTAGATTGAAAGAATACGAAAAAGTCTTAAAAGTAACTAAGTCAAGGAGCAGAGAATCGAAGATAGTAATAGTAACTCATTTAGATTTTAGTTTCGAAGAAGAAAAAAAAGACAACCAAAACAGCCATGAACGTAATCGTCCTGGTTTGAAAACAAACTTTGAGTTACAGTTACAGAAATAATACTTTACTACATATAATTTTAACGAGTTTAATATCCTAATGATGAAGGCCATGTTACCATTTTTATCTTAGATATACAGACGCTCCTTCTATGCAGAAGATAATTGCGTCCACAGACCATGAGAGATGATCTGTTGGCAAGTGATGCAGCGGTCACAGGCCACGGCTATAGGGGTTCCACGCATTACCCCAGCCGCCTAACTATTGTCTAGTTAGGTACCCATTCGGAGCTGGGTGACTCGGGGACTCCTCAGGCCCCGAGAACAAATCCTCACCTTCGTGTGGATTCGAACTCGTGACCATCGGTGTGACAGTCGAGAGCGCTACCTCTCATTTTCATTTCATCAGCACTTGAAATAAAAAGGGGTTGAGGAAAGGGGTGGGAAAGGGGGGTGGAGGGAATTTGCGCCATTATGTTCATCGTCATGGTATTTATAGAATGACTTTCGGCCTAATAAATAATTTCTATTTGAAAGAGAAAAAAAAATTGTCAAAGAATTATAAGTGAATCAAATATTAGGTTCCCTCAACAAAATCTTTGATAATGATATATTAACCAAGATTAAATTAAAACCATCCTAGATTGTCCTACAGAGACTATATGTATGTGTATTCAACAAAGTTTTTACCGTGCGTGACACGATTCATTCACATTCTCAAAGGTCAAGGTTATTATACCCAAGTCATAATACATCTTTCAAATTTTGACAGTTTGCTACGATTTTTGTGTAAAAAAGATTGTTGTTTTTTTAAACGCTTTCTTTTAAATTTAAATGCACATTTCAATCTAATATGTACATAATGATGTCATCAATTTTTGCTGTATACATCATAATTTAATGTGACTTTTTCATTTTGGTGTAGAGTGCACGCCCTTTCAAATTTTATCGATCTGTTTTTGGTTGTTACTTAAAATTTTTTGTTTTATAAGTTATCATGAAAAAAAATGTTTCTGATTTCGTGACTACGGATTTTTATGTTAATCTATTATTACATTATGAATTCATTGAATAAATTGATTGAAAAAAAATGGCTACGGTACAGGTCTTGCTTTTTTAATTTTCTAGCAGCACTGTCTTTATTTTGTTAACGTTTCTTGTATCAATGGGATAACAATAGGTCATGGTGTTGCACTTACACAACATTGACAAAAGTGTTGTGCGTCTGGTGTTTATCCGTTTTGTGTCACTTGTACAATATACCTTAAAAATGTACATATTGTGTGATAAATAGAAACAAATATAAATATATATATATATATATATATTTATCAATTTTAAATATTTTTAAAAATTCAATGAATAAAATTTATTTTTTTAAAATACAAATNAATAATAATAATAATAATAATAATAATAATAAAAAGAATAATAATAATAATAATAATAATAATAATAATAATAATAATAATAATAATAATAAAATAATAATAATTATAATAATAACAATAATAATAACGAAATAACGATAAAAATAATCAATTTGTGTTTTATAAAGCAAGTTTGTGCTCAGCCTGTGATGAAAGATTTATAAAACATTTCAATCGTTCGCAAAATGCCTTCAACAGTACAACAATATTTATCAATTTATTTACAAATATGCGATGCGTCATAGTCATAGTCATACATGTTTTTTCATAGCACTATATAACAACAAGCGAATAAATTCAACGAAGTTCCTATCAAAAACAATAATCAGAGCACAATGTGTCTCAAAAGTGACTAAAAAACAGGAGGGGGGGGGAAAGATTACAATTTACCATTTGCAGCTTATAATGCTAACCCTAAAAATTAGGTCTGTTATCGATTAAATTAAATTTAAAGCTAAAATTAACAATGTATGACGTCATTAAACTGAAAATTTCAAGGAAAGTAATAGTAACAGGCAATTGATTTTTTAAAAGTTATTTTTAAAATACAGCAATAAAAATAAGTTAAATAATGTATTAAAGTTGAGGCACTTGGATGAAAATTTAAAATTAATTTTAAAATATAAAAGTAATACAGCTGTATAGAAATTGACGATTAACAAAAACATAAAGATCACCTTTTTGACCCAAGTGGTTCAAAAGTTATTATTTTTTTCTAAGATCACTTTTTTCACTATGTTGTTTTCCTTCATATTTAGTGCACTTTTAGGGCATTTTTTAAAATGCCTATAACTTAACTATTTAAATTTATTTAATTTAAAATATACAATACTGTTAGGAGATATATTTAAATATAAGTAGTTCAATATAATATCAATGAATTAAAAATTTTTTTATTGTTAATTAATTAAAAACAATGTTTTTTTAAATATCATTGTCCTTATAAAACAGGTTATTTTAAAGTTTACACCTCCAACGTCCTAATTTAACATGAAGAAGTTTGTACTTCTACAAAAAAAAAACTATTAATAATAATTAATAATTAATTAATAAATCGAAAAAGAATTTTAAAACATTGCTTTAATTTTAATCACTATTTTATCGATTAAAATAATTTTAATCGATAAAGAAATTTACCAATTAATCGAGAAATTAATCGGTAATTTCCGCAGCCCTACTAAAAATATGTCAATTTTTCAATACTCAAATACAATAATCTGAGAAGGTAGTATATGTTTTCAATAAATATCAATTAGATCTAATGTGTTTTTAGAAATATTTCTTTTATTGTTTAAATAAAAAAATAGATGTATTATTCAATTGACTCATACATTAAAGACAGATCTTTAAGATTTATTACACAGGCATTCGGAACTTGCCGTCTGCTGATGTAAAGAAACAATATATCCTACTGAAAATAACAAACTATTTTATATTTAAATGAACATATTAGTATTTTATATTGGTTAATGAAATAGTTACTGATTGTCAGTGAATATTATATATATTTAGTTTTTTTAAATAACAATTTTTAAAAATTAGTTTTGACCACGTCACTGTTATTTTTTTTTTTACACACAGAATGACTTGATTTATTTAAGTCTTAATGAAAATTAGTCGGCATTTATTTCAAAACGTAGTCAAAATCGCTTGGAATAAAAGCACATATTTATCATAGACATGACTGTCCCCTAAACTCAGACAATAGATTTGCATTCCTGTGTGGTGTAAAATTTAAAATTAAAATTGTGATTTTATTTTCAAATCTTAAAAAATAGTAATAGATGTAGAGAGAATGGCGTTAATATTTGATACAGGAAAGATTTATTATATTAAACTTAATATATAAGTGGAAAAGAGAGAACCAGTGAATATGTTAACGAGAAAAGGAAACATGAATGCTGTGCATCAAACATTCTCTGACTCTTCTACACAATTAGATGATGGAAACAAATGAAAGCGAAGCTTATTATCATTCATAAGCGGGACAAATTCGTTCTAGCCCCATTAGAAAATATCACTCTTCGTATTTTCAATTCGGACGATGCTGGTATCCCAACACCTTAAAGTGTTAGTAGCAGTGATATTCTATCGAATGTTCTCAACATCATCATCATCGGCATCCTTCCATCTGATGAGACGATGGTCACATCACCGATGGTCTAGGTTGCATTTCCTGGTGTGGCTGTGCAGTGCTATCCTAGAGTGACAGTCTTTACCACAGCTTTTGCACACGAGTTCTGTGCTTCCCAATGTTTTGGCTTTTCTCCTAGCTCTTCTGTCTGTGGCCTTCTCCATCCTTCACTCCTCGGCTACTATGATCTATACTTTTATTTGTTAATTATTTTTTTTTTAATGTGCGCCACTCTCAGTGTCTTGTGCGTATTCTGGTTGCTTTCATGTCTCTCTGGCAGACATCTTTAAATCGGAGATGTTTGCGACCTGTCTTCCTCTTTCCCGATGCCAGCTCTCCTTATAGGATGTCATTGGAGATACGACCCGAGCTCATTTATTTTACATGTCCTAGCCATCGTAACATACTTCAATAGGAACTGAAGACCAAAAGTGTTTGGTGTTTCCCGGGCCGTTAGCTCATAGCATCACCCCCTCACGACTTAACCCATAGAACTCCGAGTTTTCTAGTACCAAAAATGAGAACGTACAGAATTTTACAATTTGGTGTCACACCCCTGGTGGTGTCGTCCGGGGTGGCACGCCCCCCACCGCACCCCCTAGTGACGCTACTGCTGAAGACGATAGTATATCAACAATGTCAATCAATGCTTAAGGTAATTCTTTTTCAAATTGTTGGATGACATACTTTGTACCCATTTATACATAAATAATACAATTATATTTTCAACCATATTGCTGTACAAATAGGCACTACATTTTGTCGTTGAGAAGAAACAGTTTATCTTCAAATAAATGTTCACTAGATCCTACCCGCCGCGTAGTATACACCGCATAATTGCTCATAGATAGTGCAAAGAAAGGGGGAAAAGAATATGTCGAAACAGCAGCAAGAAGAAATCAGATCAAAGCGAGGGAACGTTGTTCAAAGAAGAGACCAATGAGACAGACCTAAAAGCATTTAAAAAAAATTAATAGACTACAAATAAACAAATACACATGGGGAAAAAATTTAAAAAAAAATTTAAAAAAGAAAAGAAAAGATGAAAAAAAAAGGGGGGGGGATGATTTCACAACAATAAAACATACTTCTTTCTTCACTTCCTTTCTTTCTATAAAGTGCGTCTCAGTGGGGTGCACATAGTGCGGCGCGGTTCGGGTGAGTGCACTACTGCATATATCTGTATATTCTGCGTTTTCCTTGCGAATTATATATATATATATATATATAGAGAGAGAGAGAGAGAGAAGATAGATTATCAACATCTGATGTACATTACAATTTATTAGCCCGTAATCGCTGCACCGCAAAGCACCGGAACAAATATATTTTATCAATGCCGTTGTTCTTATGAAAATTTAGGCGAGAATTGTTAATAGCTTTTCAACACTTTTGAAATTTAATTTACCAATCTGTACAGCATAGAATTATTAACGTGTGTTACTAAAAATATTCTTTTTAGCAGTTTAAATCAATTTTAAAAACATTAAATGCAATTAAAAATACATCTTTAAATACAGCATTTATTTATACTTACAGAAACTATAAAACTAAGATTAAAAGATTAATAAATATGTATCACTCTTGCACGGCGCAATTGCCTGAAGGTCCTTGATTTTATTGTTTAAGTGGCATGTCACTTAACTTTCGATTCCTACAATTAGGGATACATAAACAGTGTTGCGAACATCTGAGAAATTTCCCAAATCGTGTGATTGTTTAGCCCAGTGGTTCCCAAAGTGGTCCGTACGGACCCCCAGGGGTCCGCGGAACCATTCAGGGGGTCCCTGAAAAACGTCAGGGGGTCCGCGCAAGGTTTAATTTAAATAAAAAAAATCTGATCAATTTATATTATTATGG
>MUZC01004817.1:258615-299079 GCA_002072015.1 Radix auricularia | reverse complement strand
TCACTCACTAAATTCTAGTGTATCACTCACTCACTTGTAGTGTATCCAGGGTAAAATAAACATGCAGCTAACATCCACAGACAAAATCGTGCAACAAAGTCAAATGGCCATTTAATAACCAGACTTTTTCTCACTGTCAAAAACTAATAACTCAAATCTCAAAAACAGTAAGTGTCTTTTATTTATTTTATTATTTTTTTTTTCCAATCATTTTATGAGTTAGTGTAGCCAGTACAATCAATAATAGTCATGGTTGCCAAGGGAACGTAAAGAAAAAATCATAATTCACAGAATTCAAATGATTTCTGATGTCTTTTTTTGATGCTCCCGTTACAACCATTTTGTGTAAACATATCATTGCCTAAAAAAATATGTAGATTAGTGGAAACAGTTCCAGTGGCAACCATTTAACAATATGTTATCTACGAAAAGTATCCAATTCTATAACCTGGAAGGTGCCGCATGAAAAGGTCACAAAATGAATATTTTGAGGGGTTTGTTTCGTGTATTTTTTTTTTCTAAGAACATTTTTTTTGTGTGGACAAATCCTGTTTATGTGGGATAGTATGTACAAACTGTTATGTCTCAATGTACAATTTATTTATGGTAAAAAGAGTACAAATTTAAAACAAACACATAAAAAAAGAGTACACTTGTTTTTTTTTTTTTGGTTGTTTTTTTTTTCAAATGAAGATTATAATTTGCGTTTGAGTTATTTTTCTGAGAAAGAGCAACACTTATTATTTTCAATGCTTAGGATAATTTGGAGTTTGGGCAGTCAACAATTTGTTTGTATGGGCTGGCGGCCTGGTATTTACTGCTCACATAAATGCTTCATCATTCACATAGGGCAAGTCTGGGTAATGTTATAACTCATTTAAACTTTCTAATTTTTTAAAATCACAGTGCAATAAAAATCTATCTTAATCTTAAACAACAGTTTAAACCAAATCACCACCAAATGGACAGGCATAACAAATTTGGCTCATGATGATTAAAATGAGTGTAAAAAAATAATTGCATAAAAATCACAAGTGTATGTAACATGAAGCTATGGACCTGGCTCACACAGAGTATCACCAGAAGCCAAAGACTTTTACCGCTAAGCTAACTCTCATATCAACCTGCTTACAAAATTCAAATTCAATAGTCAAAATTATCATTTAATTGAAATATATATCAAAAGGAAAACAACTGTGAAGCGTGTTGACATTTCTATTAATTTAAATATGCCTGGAAGGACCGCCCCCAAAAACTGTGAGGGAATGAAGAGAGGATAGCTCTAGGATTGGAGTTTGATAAAAAGCAATGCTGATAGTAGTGGTAGCTGGCTTGAAGATTGTAACTCTTTTTAAAGGGAGGGGATAAACCCTCTTTACTTTTGGAATGTATCGACATAATTTGAGTTGAATTAATTTTTGCATAGCGTTCACGACATGGGGCTTTTAATCCACTAAGGCCTTGATCCATTCTGATAATGGAAAATCAAACAAAAACTGTCAAGGATAAATCTTTCCAAGACATCTTCAAAATTAACAAATTTTGTCCAACTCTAATTTCGAAAAAGCGAAATTTCAAAATTTTAAAAATGCTGTTGGAACGCATTTTAAGGATTTTCGAAAATTGTTAGGAGAGTTCCTCTAATATCAGGCAATCTTGTATATATTTGTACTGAAATGCGTTGCCATAAATTCTTATACTTAAAACTAAGAATAATACAATGACTAAGAAAAAA
This sequence comes from Radix auricularia, assembly GCA_002072015.1. Classification (NCBI taxonomy): domain Eukaryota; kingdom Metazoa; phylum Mollusca; class Gastropoda; family Lymnaeidae; genus Radix; species Radix auricularia. The sequence goes on along the minus strand of MUZC01004817.1, from coordinate 297,344 downwards.
TCATTTTATAACCAATAAGTTTTTTAAAAAAAGATATGTACCTAAAATTGTTTCTGTTAATGGCAGCTGCCTTTAGGGATTAACTCCCTAGTGTCTAGTCCCCATACTCAATATTAAGTAAGAGTTACTGAATTTAAATTATTAATATTAATGATCAAATCTCTGCACAAATTCACAAGGCAACTTTAAATACAAACTTTGTAATCTAAACATTAAAAAAAAAAACACTTTCACCATACATAATAGCCTAAAATTAGTTATCAATTAAAACCTTTACGGAAAGGTCATAAGTCTTAATCACTCAAGGGAAATACTATCATTTTAAACCTCTAGGGCAAGGTCTTGTTCACAAAAATCTCTTAACAATTAGCTTGTTAAGGGATTAAAATGAAATATAAAGTTAAGAGATAAAACGTTAATGAACTGTTTGATGCAAACCATTTAAAACACTGATATGCATAAATATCATTTGTAAAAAAAAAATGAAGGAAAAAAAATACTAATGCTTGGATGAAAGTTATGGGAGAAAGGAAGATGATATATCCTGATCTAAATTATCAAGAAGAACAACATATTTTGTAAAACTAATTAAGATAAAGCTAAAATTTCAAACTTAAACTATAAATTTAATCACAAAACAACTAGGTCAATTGTATTTGAATGATTTGCTCAATGATTTCAGAAGTGTAAGGAGGACTTTAGAACATGAAAGGTTTTCATAATAAAATGATATAGACACTAAATAACTATTTCAGGAATCTGAAACTTAAGAGTATATTTGTCAGGGATGTAAATCTGAACAAACTGGCACTGACGTTTTTTTTGGAAGTGTAAGAAATTTTTATCAACTTACATGGTTTCATTAAGCAAGAAAAGTAAAATTGAAACGGGAACTAGAATTTTACAATTATCATGCAATTATTTTTTAAAATAACAAATGTCATCATAGGGCTATATGTAACTTATTTTGTCCCCAGTCTCATAAATTTGGTTTATAGAGAGAAAAAAAGAAGCTAAATTTATTGCAGTTCAAAAGCTGTAATGTATATGGATATCTATATATAAATATATATTATAATATGCAGAGAGAAATAGAAAAATGTTTGATACATAATTTTTTTTAATTTGCACGCTATAAATGTTTTATAATAAAGAAAAATGTGCAGCTCCTTCATAAAATGTAGTTTTAAATAGATATATTTGCAAGAATAAAAATGTATTGAAAGGAAACAAACAGGTTATGAACTAGATTTGGATGAAATTTCTAGGGTATGAACAATATAAAGATAGAATCGTCTATTAATCTTACCTTGAACAATAAACTTAAAAAAATGCGTAAAAATGCGATGTGTATGAGAAATGAAACATTGCTGAGTACACTAGAGATAAACTGCTGCTTTTCACAACAACAAAAAAAATCACTTTGCATTCAGTTTGTACATCAGTGTAAACAAACATTTTTTAAAATATGGTAAAATCACAACTCTTAATCTTTTTTCTCTCTCCTTTTCATTGAAAACCAGAAATCCCCCCCAGTCTTGTTAAATGATGAAAGTGAAGGTCAGTTAAAGAGAAGATGCTGCCCTGAAGGAAACAGACCACGGACAGGCGAAACACTTTTATGTTTAGAAAAGCATTTAAAATACCTTCTTGCACTTTTTTAAAATAAGCCAGTTTGACAACATGAAATTTCTAAAAATAAATACAAAATTGCTCTCTGGCCCCAAAATCAAAATAATAATATAGATTTATTACTAACAAACATAAGGAAAATATTACTCTCTAATTCAAAATTTTGAATTAAATTTTTTTTAAAAGATAAATTAATTTTATGCCAACCTGAAAATACATTAATTCCTGATTTCTATTGGGGAGGGGGTGTAGGGAGGAGAAAGATGAATGACTGGTAATAAAAACTCAAGACATACTATGAACTGTTCATTAGAGATATGAGATGGAGACAACAATGGATTCCTCGTTATACTTTTCCATCTCTTTCTATAAACAAAAAATAAATTACATGCCCCAAAATCTAAAAGCTTTTAGAGGAAGAAAAAGATATATAAAAGATTGCAAGTAACAGCAGAGTAGATAAAAAGAAAAACATTTGTTTAAGTAACGCACAGTCAGTTATATCACTTGATGCTAACAACTTTTTCAGCAGTTTCCTGTCAACAATAACCACAACAGGGTGTAGGTGTGTTGATGTGTGTGTGCGTGTGTACAGACGCAGAGTTGCAAGTATTAATGTTGATATTAATATAAAACTCCACGGAAGATAATTTGCATTTCACAAAGTGACAACAGCAAAATACCCCAAATATTTCATTAGTCTTTGAGGAACATGCAACTAGAATATAAAATGGAACAATTGATAGTAGTAATTGTTGGCTAGACCCGTGCTGACCAACATGAATTTTTCCATTGACCCAAAGATCTGTACTGAAGTGGTAGCGAAATGTAATTTATTTTAGTTGATCCGTTTCATTTTATGTATTCATTGCAGTAACATTGACGTAGTTTACATGGTTATTATTAGAGGTTGAAAATGGAGGATTATGATTATATTTTTCTGTCCTTTCATGATAACTTCTGCGGACCAGCGGCAGATGGCCCACGGACCGACACCGGTCCGCGGACCATGACTTTGAGAAGCATGGGGCCAAAACACTCATCCCTACCTCTAAAATATTTATAATCCATATTATAACCCACCTTCTAATATTGCATAGCATTTTTTCATATAAAATTAGAATCAGGGAAACAAAATCCGCTCTCAAATTTTTTTTCTAGTTTAATATTTTAAAAACATTTTTGAACAATTTTAAAAATTCTTTTTGCACCCTGTAGCAAATGCTGAATTAGTTTCATTCAAAGCGGAACAAATACTTTTCTTTTATAGCAATGAAAGTTATCAAATATTTTTTAAAATCCAATCTTTGTTTTTCTCACCCAGAATATAAATGCAGTAACAATTTTTTTCCTTCAATATTTGAAATCAATTTTGATCAAAACATTTTTTTTTAAAAAAAGATAAGTATTATTCCATTAAATAAAAATGTTAAAATCCATCGCTTACTTAATTGCATCAAAAGCAGCCATTTATAATGATACAATTTTAATTTTTTTTTATATAGAACTAAAAAAAAAAAAATTCTGTGCATAACTGCCTCCAAATATGTTTCTCTTTGCTAAACTGCATACTATTTTCAACATATTATTCTGCGATTAATTTATATTTGTTTTTGCATATTGAATCAAACAATTATATATTTTAAATTTGAGACCGGAAACAGAAAGTTGTGCATAGAGGTATTCCGAAATAGGAAGAAGACCAGGGAGGGAAAAAATCATCTTTAAAAAAACAGTTATCACAACCGAAAAAAATATCCATTACTTAAAATCAGTAATTTCATCAAGTTTCAATTCTAGCTTTAATTATGGGTAGACACAGTCGGCAAGGGAAGTGCATTATGTAGTGATCCTCTTCTCAATGACTTTTAATCCAGTGACATGTTCCAGGATTGAAAAGATGGGAAGAATTTCATAAAAGTTCTTTAAAATTTTTTTTGTTTATTTAAACTCTGCGTCCTCACCCTTCACTTCTTTTCTAAACATTGGTGCCAGGGCACACAGAGCAGAGCTTTCAACATCTTATGATGTAAAAGAGTGGGGCACATCATTGAACATCAACAGTAATTATTAACAGAGCAAGTAATGATTCAAACATGGAGAGTAAAAAAATATAAGCTGTATATTTTATGTATATATAATATGTNGGGAGAGGGGGGTAGTGTTGGTGTCACTGCCAGTGTCAATGAAAATGATATATATGTTCAATAATATGATGAAAGATGTTGAGATTATTGGTGACACTTGTGTATGGTGAAAAATTGATGATAGTATAAGTTGAAACATGGTAATTCTGTGGATGATCATAGTAGAAATGATATCAAATAAATGTCAAGTTTTTTTGTTAACAATAAAATAAAGGTAATAGAAATGATGACAAGGTTTACAGACATAATATAATACAGATAAATACTGTATAGTATCAGATATTGAATTTTGCACAACCTTCCTTAGTGCCCCACTCTTTTAGCTTTCATTAAGACAGTAGCCCAGTTATATTTGAGGAAATCTTATTTCTTTATTCCAGCGCCATTTTTTTGTATCTCATGAAAAAAATCAATTAAAAATATCTTCAAAACAGATGTAAAAAAAAATAATCAGTTTTTATTTTACATCCTCAAGCACGTGTCCTGAAGCATCAACCATTTCAACAACGTCTATTTATCTTCTAATAGGCATTGCATAAACAAAATAAAATATTGTGTAGTGTACTACTACGTTATTGAGGTACAGAGGGTTTTAAAAAAACAATTTAAAAAACAACACATGCCAAAACCCAGACACAAATCTGGAAGAGATGGACAGGGTTTTAAATTTTTGAGGAATAGGTTCTGATGATGACCTGTGAAGTTAAGATGACTTATATTGACAGTGACGAAAGGGATCATTTAAAAAAAAAAAATACAAACTAAGTTGTATTACAGCCTGTTGTATTTATAAATATAAAATGATGAGACCTGACGATCAGACCAGAGGGTGCAGCTCTACAGGATGGGATGTTGATGATAATTGAAGATGATGTTTGGATCTCACAACCATGTCAAGGGATTGTCTTTGTTTCCTAAAACTTTCTCGACGTCTTTCAGCAGCTCACTGTTGATTTCTTCCTGCAGGGGAGGCAAGAGTGGAGACATCTCTTAATTTCATAAGAAAATAAAACAATCAGTGGCCAATGCAATAAGGCGTGACTTTCATTAACTTATTTTATTCACTTGTCGCATGTAACTACAATGTGTTACAAACAAAAAAACAAGAAAACAAAAATCTTTGCCTACATCCAGAATGAACATCTAAATATAACAACACTTTGAAGATAAAACTTTATGGATTTTGAAGAGATAATACAAAGAACATCTTCATCGTTTTTTTAGCATTATCTTAATTATACTTAATAGCAGGGTTGTAAGCAAGTGCATGTTTTTTCCTCATGCCCCTCCAGCTACACCAGGTATATTATAAAAGGGTATAAAAAAAGCTATACTTATATATATATAATTTTTCTGAAATGAGGATTACTCTAATAAGATTAATTTACCTCTTATATAAATACGATAATTTTTAAAAAAAATTTCAAGCCATTTGTAGTGTTGTTTTAGTCCCAGGTCCTATTTTAGTTTTAGATTTTATTTAGTTTTTTCTGTAATAATTTTAGTTTTAGTCTAGTTTTAGTTTTAGGCCCAATTTTAGTTTTCGTTTTAGTTTTCGTCGACTAAAACTAAAACACCTGAGTTTTAGTTTTCGTCTTATTCATTTTAGTTTCACTTTTAGTTTTAGTCTTGTAAACACCAATAACTAATAACAATTGTTGAAACAGATTGAAGCATAATAATAGCAGTCACAGAGATGACAGCTCAGTGTACTGAGACTGAGTCCATTCACTCAATTGTCACATTATAAATCACACTATCACATTGTGTTATATGCCAATGCCATGACTCAATTTTTGACTATGTTATAGACTAGCAGACTTGCAGTGCATGTACAAAAAAAAAACGACTAAAAACGTAATAACAATAAGAAACCAAAAAAGTAAGTCAAAGTTAAAACAAATGTATTCATTCTAAGACCTAGAACTCTGAACTAACTAAACTAAGTAACAACAGTTCACTTGAAGAGTGAAGACTAAACGTCAAAACAAATGACTGGTCAGCTTGAGAAAGACCCGTTTTTCTAGACTCTGATTAGTGCTGTTTCTTTTCCCAGTAGTCAAATCACCACAAAGAGAAAAAATTATCTCCACGTAAGCCTCCGAAGCTGGTGCAGTCAATATATCTAAAGCCAATGGTGCAAGCAACGGAAACGTTTTTTGAACGTTCTGTGATTGCCAGTAGCTTAAACCATTGCCATCCTCACTGACTGCTGTAGCAGATTCTTGATAGTGCAACAAATAACCTTCCAGTTCGTCTTCAGGCCCACGAACTGCAGATATAATATTAGTGATGGGTGCGGTGTTCGCAATGTGTTGCGTCAGGGATTTGATGCGCTTGAGAGGAGGTCCAGATGTAGTCAGGGCTGTTGAACAAACGCTATCAGGAGACGCAGTTGTTGTGATATTTCGGTTAGGAATAGGCTGACCAGCAGCTGAAAGCACTTGACCAAGCTGTGCACTTACTGCGGCTGCAGCTGCTGAAGCAGTTTCTTCTCGCAACACAAACTGTTTTGCTGCATTTAGAATATCCTCTTTTCCTGAAATGAACAGTGCTGACACAGTTGTAGGATCAAGCAGGCAAGCTGCAGAAGGTATAGGTTAAAAAATATTAGACTCTGGTTCCAACGCAAACTCAAATCGTCACCTTAAGCAATCCAAATAGGTGACTGCTAGCTCTTTTAGTGATGCGTCCATAGCTTGATCAGACTGTGCCTCAAGAAGATGATATTCTATGTCCATAAGTGCTGGAATTATTGATGACATAACAACTTTATCGCCTTCGAGTAAACGTATATGTACGGCAAATGGTTGCAGAAGCTTCAGTAACTGATCTATTTTTTGCCATTCACTTGAAAGAAGTTTGTCCCTTTCCATTTCTTTCGCTACTGCATTCACACTAACCTTCAGTTCAATTAGTCGCTGCAGTAGAAGAAATGTGCTTGACCACCTTGTGGGACAATCTGCAATAAGAGTTTTCTTGCTCTTCAACACTAGCTTTTGGGTTGCAATAGATGATTTTCTAAACTTTTCAACCGTACGCCTCGCTGAATCAAGTATCGGTTGTATGGCAGCACACTTTGACAGCTCATTAACAACTAGCTGCAACAGAATGAGGCATATATGCCATGCGTTTCAATTTCAAATAGTGACCATCAACAGTCGTTTCTGCCCTTGCATCCTCAAAGTCTTTATCTTCATTAATATTGTCAACCTCATCATCCTCTTCCTCATCAGAATCAGAATCAGTGCTAGTGACAGTTTCGCATCTATCAACAAACATGGTTTTAAAAGCTTTTATCATGTTAGCGCCATTGTCCGTAATAACTGGCATGACTTGGCTAGTTTTTATACCCCATTTTTCGAAGCAATCGCTAACTTTAGCAGCAATCATATCACTTGTATGAAGATGACTAACAGTAAACACTTTCAGAGTTAAAGGTTCACCTTGCTGTATAATTGGATTGTACAAACAAGCCGAAACACCAAGGAACGCTGCCGCCAGGCCCCTTTTAAGACCAAATATCCAAGCAAAGGGTAAGACGCCGGGCATGTTGTATATACTCTTTAACCTTCTTTTTGAGTTCTTCACACGCCGATTTTAAAGCCGTTTGTATAGCTGTACGGCCTGGTACTTGAAACTTCTGATCCATTGCCTGGCAGAACTCTCTAAATGCCTCATGCTCGACCTGTACATGTAAATTGCATTCTTTCATTATTGTAATTATTTTACAATTTACATTTTATAATTGCATATTAATTATTATGTAGCAATATACAGCTATTTTTATTTATTCTTATATTGATTCAATGAAATGAATAACATTTAACAGTTTTGCTATTTTAGCTGTGTAAAAATTTTAACTGTTTTAAGTATTCTAACAATTATTTTTCTCAAGCCCTGTCCTGTCCCATAATAAAATTAGTGATACTGCTGCTCATATTAATACACATAAAATTATAATGGAAAAGTTTTGTTTTACAATTTAATGTCCGTAAGGTTATGATACTACATATATGATATGTCACATGTATCTTTATGTGACTTTTTGTTTATAGTTTCTAAGAAGTAGTAACTACTAAGAAGTAAATAATACATTATTACTTACCAACGACGTGGAAACAACAGTTTTCACTATGAATCGTGTTAGAGCTTGCATTCTAGAAATATTTTCAGCAGACTTGTGGAGAATATTTGTGTTAAGTTTTTTACCAAACATGTCGGTAATTTTCCTTGAGGCAGAAGAGTTGAAAGCTGGCAACTTGGTTGATTTACTGGGTGCTGCCGCTACTTTAGTCTTCTCTTTCTCTTCCATTGTATCATTTTCTTTCTTGTGGCAAGCTTTTAGATGCCGTTTTAGATTTGTGGGATTCCTTCCTACGAGCAGTCTTTCGCATTTCTTACCGTCGTTAGTCACCCAAACATTCACTTTTGTTTAAATCTATACGGTACGTGAAATAATTCCAAACATCACTCGATTTTGGGCGTCCACTTACTCCACCAACACCAGTTCCTGCTGTTGTCATTGTCAACTTTCAACCTTAATTAATTGTATTATTTTGATGACTTATAATATATATATCTTATATTGATTCAATGAAATGAATAACATTTAACAGTTTTGCTATTTTAGCTGTGTAAAATTTTTATTATTTTGATGACTTATAATATCGCCCAGTTGATGCGCATGCGCGATCATCAAAGAAATTAGGTCATAATAATAAAATAATTTCTTAGAATAGATGGTTCGCCTGCAGTACCGGAAAGGAACGATAAATGGGGATTTTAGTTTTTATTTTACGTTGGGGAGTTTTAGTTTCAGTTTTTATTCAGTCTTTTGTCTATCAGATTTAGTTTTCGTCTAGTTTTAGTCTTGCTGCTAATTTTAGTTTTAGTTCTCGTTGACGAAAAAGTCAACATTTTCGTTAACGAAGGTTTTAGTTTTAGTTTTCGTCGACGAAAACAACACTTGCCATTTGAAATTGTCTTGTAAACTCGTAAAACTCATTAATTAGGTCCACAATACTAAAGACTAAATATTATTTATTTAAATTATTTCTTTATGGAAGTTACTTTGAAGACAGTTTTGTTGCCTTTATGCATGGTAGTGATATAAATATGATAGCAGGGCCTGGTACTTGTAGAAGTTTAAGTTTTTAATATTTTTAGTAAAGGTGAGGTCACTAACAAATTATTGTTTTGAATACCTGAGTAAAAGCTTAATGACAGATCAGTTCAAATTCATTTAGCTCACAAAAAAAATTCCAATATCCCATTTCATTTTTGTTTACGTTCAGAATTGACTCTAGATCAATTTAGATTTGGTTATTTTATTTGTACAAATGAAAGTCACAAAAAGGAATTATCCCATCACCACTGCCTGTTAGCACAGAGCAGTTGAGTAACTGATATAATCATCAATGTTGATTCAGGTGATATTTTTAATACACATTGTCTGGTGCCTGTAGAGATTATGTAATTGTGGGATGGGGGGGACACCATTCATGATGGCTAATCTAGAAGAAAGGTTTTACCTGTAAGCTGGGAACCAGATCTTCAGAATCCATATTCAGGTGATCTCCTACATCACTGACTCCACCCATGTCCATGCTGCCGAAATCTGTTTGCCCTGGAAGTTTGGGGCCTGAAGATCAAAAAAGAATTAAGGTTAATGTGACAACTTATGTGTAAAGAATAATATCTATATTAACCCCTTTGAGATAACTTGGCTGATGCATGACTGGCCAGTAAGGTGAAAGGCTGGTCTTTAAGTCCAAATACAAGCCTCAATACCATATGGGAAACTAACAGGAGTATGTCTTTCCACCCAGAAAAGAGTCAACTGCTAAGAGTAACAAAGAAAACGAAACAAATAAATTCAAAATATTTCATACATGGGAAAGAACTAACCCAAACTAAAGATGCAAAATACTTAAGAGACATAATAAATGAAAAATTATTTTGCAGTTTGTTTACTCTGTCATGAAACGATTGCCGCTTTTAAGGAGTACAATCTGAAATGACACCACAAAACAAAACATAATGATTTTGGCGGCAAACTTTCTGAGGAAGAACGAAAGAAGAAAGCTGCAGATTGTGTTACAAAGTTGAAAAAGCAACAAAAGATTTACAAGGCAATCAACATTTCTACAGAGGCCAGTTTCATGATAGCCTACAACCTTGCTAAACGCAATAAGCCTTTTTCGGATGTTGAGTTTGTTAAGCAGTGTATGGTAGATTTGTAAGTGTAATATGTCCTGATGTGACAAGCAATTTTGAAAACATTTCATTGTCAAGAAGGACTACAGTGCACAACATTGACTCAATCAGTGACAAACTAACAGAACAGCTAAAGACCACAAGCAAAGATTTTGTTTGGTTTTCATTGGCACTGGATGAAAGCACAGATAATGAAGACACTGGGCAGTTACTCATTTTTATCAGTGGAATTAATGAGCATTTTGTCATCACAGTTAAAATCAATGGGAAAATGTTCTCTATATTTGGAACTACATATATTTGTTAGAAAAGTTTTTCTTGCATGAAGATTAACAAGAGTAAATACAGATGCTCTTTGACAGACATAAACTTGCAGGCAGTAATGAGAATTTCAACAAGAACCTTCACTCATGATTTTTAAAAAATTTTAAAAATGTAATAGGTTACACTTGTCTCATTAAACGGATTCTATAATTAAATGTTCTGGCGGCTAGAAATCTAGATAATATGACAATAAATAAATTTAATAAAACTACCACTTTTGTTTAAGTTTTATTTATTGATTTTTATGATACCTTTTCTGAAATGAAATGTAATATTAACTAAAGAATACAATCATTTTAAGCCTTGCGACCCTCCACTAAAATATGCAACCACAAAGTGGCCCACGTGCCAAAACAATTGCCCACCCCTGCACTAGAGGATAGAAAAACCATGATTAAAGTAGTAATTATACATAAAGCAATTAATTCTGATTTAGAAATATTACACAAAGATAACTTAATATAACCCTCAGATGGACATAAGGATAAAAACACTTTTCTTATTCCGTATGCAAGAACAAACATACAAGTTTTCTATCTTCCCGTCCGGAATTTGGGCGTTGAATAGGTTGCATGAAGAAACCAGGAAAACCAACACTTTATCATCATTTAAACCTCTAATATGACATTTGAGATGGCATCAATGGCCCTGAGTCACTAAGACTCTTATAGATCCCTTCGGGGAATCCTCCGTCAGCTCCCACCTCTCCACCAAGAGGCGTAACCAACGGGGGCCATCCCGACCCAGTCCCCTCTAAGAGGGGGCCGTCTGGGCAGGGCTGACCTCCCAAAGGTGCATTTAACCTACTTCGACCCGTCATTGCTGTGGCGCCACCACGACACAGATTATGGGTCTAATAATTACCTGAGACTGTTGCAAGATAAAATAACTCGAATAAAAATGCAGGACTAAACACAAACCATAGAAAAGCGTAGGATGCAAAAAATCTTATGTATAGAAAGAGCATCTGTAACAGATAAGATAAGATAAGATTGGCTGGCCGGTCTTTTTACCAGCTAATCAGATTGCTCCTAACATTTTAGTAACATTTGAATTTATTTTTTTAAACACTTTTTTCACACTGAATATTATTCTTGTGTCTTTTAGGATGTATTTAGATTTGAATAAGAATTCCTCCAAAACTGATTATTTAATGCAAATTTGGAATCTCACTTGCATAACTTTTGAGATTTTAGTTTTATTGATGAAGATCATATCAGTTTTTCAATACTGAAAAATAATTTTAAAAGTTCTATTCTTCTCCATTAATTAGTTTAATTTAAATGAAAAAACTAAGTTAACTCATTTGCTACTAAGCACAAAAACCAAAACACTCCCTGAAGTACTAAGCAAAGGGAGATTACTCTCAAGAACATGCACCCCCATGTTAAATAAAAATATTTTTAAACATCTAAATGAAAATTTAAAATAACAAAACATGCACCAAAAGAAAGAAATTTGGATGAGCTTTTTGGATGTATAGGTTGATGCACTTTTATTCACAAATATATTTTATATAAATCTGGAAAAGTGTTTTTTGAAATTTTACATCACTGTTTTTGGGCATCAACCTCCGTTGTTTATCACTTTTTATTGTTTTAATTACTCGTCCAACTGTGAGAAACATCTTATCCACTAGCAAATTCAATTTTGTAATTGGTTACTTGATTCTAATCATGATATTGATGTAGAGGAATTTATATGTGTCCTCATTAGTAACCTCCTTCCACAAGGTGTCTTTCTGGCTGTTTGCTGTGGCTCCGCGTATTGTTTGTTTCAGCATTTAACAACTCTTATGGCAGAGTTCAAGAAAAGCTTGAAGTAGTCTGTAGGGAGAAAATGATTTCCCCAATTATTTCATTAAAATTATATAGCTTGTCTGTAAAACTGATCAACTTGTGACTTGTGTGACCAAGATTCAGAGACAGTGTCAGTGTCTCCATCACTCTCGTTAGCTTGATTCGGATCAGTTATTATTATTATTATCAGTAATATCAGTATCACTATCAAAGTCTATTCTTCCTAATTGTTTGAGTTATTAACTGCTGCATAATTAGACGTTGCAGCAGCAATTAAATAGTCAAGAAAATGAAAGGCCATTGCATAAAAATATTCAGAAACCACACGTTCAAATTTCACCAAACATAGTCCGACTTCTAGGCCACACAACTTTCGAACCGTAAATGATATAAACATCCATTTTTTAAAAACAAAATCAGCGAGGTTTCTATTTTTCAAAAAGCGGAGAGCTATTGAAGGCTATTCGCGCGGTAACGATGCTTCTCGTGATGTTGCATGATGCATGAGCGTTGGTAGGCGTCATGTCGCATTCTGGCGCATTAGTAGCGAGGGGGGTATGTCGCATTCAGTCGCAATAGTAGTGAATGAGTTAATGCCTTGTACAAAGGGCTCTGCCACTTTGTCAGAGGTAGTCCAAAATCTGGGTCTCAATAGGGTAAATAGTGTTTATTTGATATGTGGATATAGATTTCATGAAAGTTAAATATTGTGAGAAAAAATTTTACTTTAAGAATTACATTAAAAAATGTTTGTTTTGTGTGTCCAGATTAATTTAATTTAAAAGTAAGCTGACCTCCATCTTGTGTGTCCATGTCTTCCATGTTCCCGAGAAAATCATCTGGTGTCCGAGGCAGACTGTAACTTGTGCCCATTCCACCTGAAACAGAGAATCTCTTGAACATGGTTGTATGCAAGCAAAGTCCAGACTATGCCACAAAGATTAAACTGTTATGGAAAGACTTATTTTACTGTTTAACTGTTGCAGGTGTTATATTTAAAACTGAACTAATTTATCATAGTATTATATTATAGTTGAGAGTTACTGAGAGTTAATTATAATTTTTTTTTACTGCTTAAAATGATATGACAAAAAAAAAAAGAGATAAGATGAAAAAAGAGAGAGAAAGTTAGAGCAAGATGGTTAGAGAATGAGAGAAGATAAATGCTTCGTAAACAACACTCAAGAAAAGGTCAATCCGCAGTGAACTAATGACTTATAAGTACATTTTTGAAAATCTATTTAGTTTCCCAAGGGTGGGCAACGTTTTGAGACAAAGTAGTCAAAAGTTACCATTTATAAAATTTCCCAGTTTTGAGTCACTAACACGAGTTTTGAAAACTAAATGATTTATAAATTACTTGATGCCCGTGGCGTATCATACGCCGCAGATTTGCTCATAGATAGTGCAAAGAAAGTGTGTGTGGGGGTAGCGGGGGTTGAACAGACTCAAAGTACATCACGATGAAATCAGAACAACGCGAATGAACCTCGGATGCGGGGATAACTGAGACTCATTGTGATCTGGAAACATGTGCACTGTGGTTAGCCACCTGCCACCCCCAACCCTGCACCACCCTAGCTTGCCAATCATAAACTAATTGGCATAACCTAACAAAGGTCATTCATCAAGGTTATTTCCACTCGTCTTGTGCTTGTTATGTTGATCGAAAAGATTGTGGGAAATGAATGGGCACAAACACAAACATTTAAAAAAATTAAAAACATAACGTCTTAGCTGGGGATTGAACCTGCGACCTCCGCGTGTTAGGCGAATGTTATAACCATTTCACTATGAATTACATGTTATTTTGTTGTTCCGAAAGAACTACTACCTTTTCTTGCAATCTGATTGGTTGGTGGGGTCAGAGGTCAGACAGCTTCTTATCCGGCATGGTTGGACCATGTAGAGAATTATATATATAGATTGATATTTGCACAAGGAACTGGAGAGCCACAACTTGAGATCGAGAGAGCTGCATGCGGCCTATCTACATCAGTTAAACTGAGCAGACATTACATTGAATAAACCTACACAAATTGAATAAACCTACTCAAATTGAGTTCATCGGCATCCTTCTGTATCGCAAGGCGATGGTGCATCATCACTGGGTTGGGTTGCATTTCCCCGTATGTCTGTGCAGTCTTATCCTTGAGTGACAGTCTTTTCCACAGCTTTTACACACGAGTTCTGTGCTCCAAATGTTTTGGCCTTTCTCCTAGCTCTTCTGTCCAGTGTCTCCTCCATCCTTTGCTCCTTGGCTACTATGAAGCCCTCTTTCACAACTGAGCGCAACGTAGATCAGTCTTTTGCCTTACAATCCCAATCGCTTGTGCGTATTCTGGCTGCTTTCATGTACCTTTGGCAGACATCTTTAAATCGCAGATGTGGGCAACCTGTCTTCCTCTTTCCCGATGTCAGTTCTCTCCATAGGAGGTCCTTGGGGATGCCACCAGGGCTCATTCTTTTTACTTGTCCTTGTCATCTTGTGCGTCTTTCACTAAGGATTGGCACGCATCAGGACCTCACTGCTTGGCACTTTGTCCTACCATTTAATACCAAGGATGCGACGCAGGCACCTCAAGTGGAAGCCATTAACCTTGCGCTCATGGGATGTATACAATATATACTCATTCTAAAGCAGACTTATTTTGACAAAATCTAATTGTTTACGAGCATTTCTACATGTATATTGAATATTGGTGTTGTTATTGTAGATCCTCATGGTCCTTGTCTACACTCTAAAAAATTCGACTGCTCTACCAGAAGCTATAAAGTATTAAAAAAACAAATTACACAGACTATTTGTGTAAGGAAACAATAAATTAACTCTTAATGTACCAAAGCGCGGTAATGCGCGACTCGATAGAACTCTCTTCAGAAAATAACGAAATTGCGGAAAATAAAAACTATTCAGTGCGGGATGAACGATGTTTTCGACTTCCGGCAATGGCGGCTGTTTACCTTGCTAGTATTATCGCTCGATTCGCGATGTTTTTTGGAAGATTTTACGTTTTTTTTTCGAAGATGCGATTTTGCTATACTTTATTACTAAAATAATAGTACTAAACTACAGGTAAAAATAGTTTTAAACTCAAAATGGTCTTTCGGATACATAAAATAACCATTCTTATTCTAAAAGATAACGTCAGTATGATTATATTAATAGAAATGGATTTAGCGCAATTTTTTAAATTTTATAACCGGTTGATGGAAATTCTTATGGTACTGAGGCGGAAGTTTTTGAAAAACCTTATGGCACATTAAGAGTTAAAGCTTTATTATCAACTAATACAAATAATGGTAGACGTTTCGGCTCATGCCTTCATCAGTACAAAAACAATTACATGTACTTACATATATATTAAAATTTTCTCAATTTTTAATTTTATATGTTTTTGTGAATGATTTAATAAATTGTTTAAAATTTTTTCACTGATTTAGCTAGTAGTTTTAAAAAAATGTGTACCATTTTGTTTATGCTGTCGATTATTTTTTGGGGTCGGCTTAAAAGCGGATTACATACTTTATATTAAGGTTGTTAAGACCGCTCGTTTTTGAGGACCGACTAACCGTTAAAAAAAAGACCGGTTAAACGCTCGTCCTTATATCCCTAATGTTTTGAGACCCATTTGAGAACTAACAAGAGAATGTTGTCGCCTGGCGTCGTCTGATGGCATCAAAGCCCGCTTCCCCCGCTTGCGTTCAGCTCTTTCCGCATTGCCATCAATTCCAAGCATTTTTTTTAATCCAAAAAATTAACTAAACAGTGATGGTTAATTGTCTTTTTTATATTTTATTTTGAGTACTCGTAGTTCACCGGTCTAAATAAGAGGACCGGTTCAATTGTTCATTAAAGTTAGCAAGGTATTTTTGATTAGTTTCAAAAACCAACGCCTCGCCCCGTCCGTTTTGACGTCATGTTTACACCTCTCTTGTGTGTGATGCCGATCAACTCGCGTACTAAAATTAATAATATAATAAAATTATAAAGCTACGGAGTAAATGATGATAAAATGGAATTTTTGCGACGCACACGTTCCCCCTCCCCGTTTTTTTTCTGTTCAAATAGGGTTTGAGCTACACTCGGCGTACTATTAATGTGGTAATCAAATGCATTTGACTAGCAGGAAAACTGTCACTAAAAGGACCGAACTCGAATTTGTGGGCCGATTAATCGCCCGGTATCTTTGCTACGTCTTTCAAATACCTCTCGTAATATAGGTACATGTACTTCACTAAGCGGCGTGTGCCCATAAGTTTTGAATGCCTGAAATAGACTATAAACCGGTGATCAGAAAATGCGGATAGGTCACGGGGTCATATGCTTTTATAGCTTTCTTTGTCTTTATAAGAAACAGACTATAATTAATATAAATAGAAACAGCCTCGGCCTTGACCGTTGTAGACATCAAACGCGCACTGGGTTAGCTCTCGTAGTCACAGTGCCTCGACAACTAACCAGCTGGATCTTGGTATCGCTTTTACTCACCGTGACAAAGCGAGAGGGAGAGGCGCGAGGCGCGTTACCGCTTGTGTTGTTTTTTCACTACGTTATCGCTAGTTTGTTGTTGTTTTCTTTTCGGTTACACGGTCCTACGGTCCTGAATAAAGATGACCGGTCCTGGTCTGAGGACTGGTTAACCGGTTAACAAGCTTACTTTATATACTATTCTCTTCCAAAAGAAAGGGGGGTCGGCTTATGAACCAACTATAGAACGAGTATGTACGGTAAGTGGTCCATGTCTCGCTACCGTATAGCAGCATACTGATCACGCAGGCTCAATACACACAGAGTTTGGTCTTCTCCATTAGATTGGTGTTTTGCAAGGCCCATTTATTTAGTGACAGCTGCCTTGCCAATTCTACTGCTTATTTCATCCTCGATGGAAAGTGTATTGTAGACCTTGGACCCCAAATAGGTGAAGCTGTCCACAACCTCCAAGTTTACATTGTCGGTATGATGGTAGGAGGAGAATGTGTGTCTTGGGCCATGAGGTTTATCTTTTTCAAGCTGATTTGCAGACCAAATTCTTTGCAGGCGTTAGAGAAGCTTGACACGAGTCGTTGCAAACCAGTTTCTGTGTAAGCTATCAGTGCCTAATCCACAAAAAGTAGCTCACGAATTGATTTTGGCTCGGACGCAGGCAGTGTTGAAAATTCCTTAATCAGCTCTGGTGTGTAACTAGATTCCATCACAGCCATCGTTGAATGCGTATTGAAGCAATACAGAGAAGAATATTGCTAACAGTGTTGGTGCCAGTAAACAACCTTTTCCATGCCTGTTGCTGACTGGAAAGGCTTCTGACATAGCTCCATCAAACTGCACTGTGCCCTGCATATTTTTGAAACTGTCTGATAATGCCTTTCTCTGTGTCATACTAACACAATTACAGAGTTTAGCCTCCCGAGTTTATCCGAATCTCAGTGCCCTTTCCGGGCTGGTCAGTCTACCTTAAACATGGTGTTCTCCATTTGGCAGCTCCAGGAAAAATGCAGAGAGCAGCAGTTGCCATTCGTGGATCAAACGAAAGCCTTTGATTTAGTCAGTCCCTATGGGCTATTTCAAATCCTGAAAAAAAATCTGCTGTCCCTCACACCTACTCGCCATCATCAATTTGAGTAAACCTACATAAATCATTTGATTTAACTTCCCTTACCCAACCCGCTGTCTCCACTCTCCTGCCTGGAGTGATGGTCAGATGTGCCTGTTTGTCCGAAGAATGGGTCCGTGACTGTGGTCATTTCACTGGACTGTGAGATTGTGGATATGTCTCCTGGAGTTCCCAAGCCGGCTTCACCAACCTGGGCCCTCAGAGCCATTTCCTGTTGATTAAATAAATTGGACAATTTAAAATTAATTTTTAATTGACATAAAATTGATATTATTAGTTCTTATAAAGCATGATCCACACAATAAGGCTAAAGATTATTGATATCATACACTAGATTAACTGGCCAAAAATCTGGCCAAATTAAAATTATGTGATATATGATGAAAACTTTTCAGTAAACAATAATGTCACCCACCATCTGTCACCAAATTTTCTCTATACAAATACAGGAGAAAGAAACATAAGGCCTGTTGTAAATGATCACTTGCATAAGCTTTTATGTCAAGTACATCAATTATAAGGTTAAGCTCTATTAAAATATAGTAATATTTGTTCTTGCATTTTTTTTATGTTAAGCAGCGGTTTTCCATTTCAAGCTAAAATGAATGAAAATAATTGCTTAAATTATGAACACATACCTAATTAACCTCCAGATCTGAACAATGAATTGGATCAATTAAAAAAGGGGTTCAGTTTTGTGGGTGTGCCTCAGGAACTTTGGCACAACATAATATCACTTAATGTTGAATGAAAAATACTGATGTCTTCTGAAGAAAAAAAAGACCAGGTTCTGACAAGCTAATACCATCTCCACACTTGGACTCACCTGTTTATCCCAGGGAAATGTATCATAACTAAACTGTCTTGTCCCCTCTCTATCCACTGACAGTCATATCTATCTCACTACCCACATAAATAGCTTTAACACTGTTTACGTGTAACCCAAGATCTAACTACACATTTTTTTTTCTAAACATCTCACCTGTCTTTACCAGAAAATTTTATTGCTCTACCAACCTATCTTGCTAAAGTATAGTTCTCATGTACCCTTGACTTTTTATATTAGACAAAGTTATCAACCACCCACACCAGTCTAATCTATCATCTGCCCATCATTATCAGTAACAAAAGTATAACTGAAAATTATTACAAAACAAATGATGTAAAGGAATCTGTTCTAACTACTCAAAGTTTGTTAAAGTAACGTTTGTTCTACTAAAATCTAAGTTGAGGTGTTTTTTGTTTGTTTTTTTTTTGGGGGGGGGGTCTTTTTAAACAAATTATGTAGCTATTCATTTCTTGGGAATAAGGAAAAAATATTTTTAAAATCTAGTACAGTAGAAGTCCATTAGTCCGGCATCCAACAGTCCGGAATGCCCAATAGTCCGGCATCGCTTCGGAAAATTAAAAATTTTAGTTTTCTCCAAAAGTATGTCTTTAAAGCAAATAAAAACGCCCGAGAGCTATTCGGAAATTTTTGGGATAGTACGGGATCATCCGGAAGCGCTCGGTATTGTTCAGAAACAATTAGCGGTAGGCTAGTATCAGCTGTCACAACAAATACAGGTGCAGTGCAGCACAGTTAATCAATCCCGAATCGTCTTCCATTTTTTTTTTTTTGCTTTGTTGTTTTGTGTCCTTTCCTGTGCCTCAGTACTCTCTACCGTAATACAGTACATCTGTACTGACGTACGCAACTTTTGAAACTTTTTATAAACAAAGAGAGTTTCGTTCTAACTATATTATATAGTGACCATGTTTTCAAAACATAAGCCTTCGAGTTCAACAGGAGAGAAACGAAAACACGTAACACTGACTCTCAATCAGAAACTAGAAATCATCAAACGGCTAGAATAAGTTAAGAAAAGAAAAGTTTTAATGAATGAGTTTAATATTGGCTCATCAACTAATTATGACATTAAAAGAAACATAGTTCATTTGTTTTACGGCAAAGCCTACACTAAAAAGAAGGGGCACCGCCCGATAGACCGGAATTTTCGATAGTCCGGCACCGAGCCGGTCCCAAACGTGCCGGACTATCGGACTTCTACTGTATTAAGGAATATCTTCTGGTGAACTTTTTTTTTTATAAGAGCTCCTATCATTAATAATGTGTTTTTTAAATTTTATAATTGAAATAATAAATGTAAAAGCTAAAAAATATTCTTCTAGTTACAAAACAATTACTTTGAACATATTTGATTCTTACTCATTTCCAGATACAAAATTTTATGTCAACTTTATCATTCACATAATTGAAAGTGTCATGTCTTGCAATACCCCAGTTTTCTACTCATCACTACTATAGCTATCTCATATAAAAACATTCCTGCCCCCTCATTTTTCACCAATTCGGAACTTCAGTCACTAACTCCATTATTATCATGTCAGTTTGAAAGGCCTTAATATTATGAAAAGATATTTTGGACTATCACCTATAACAAAAAACAGTTAACTATAACAAGGGAACAGTTACCTATAACAAGGGAACACTCTTCTGCCCACTGTGTCCAGCCATCTGTAATAATACCACAGCTTTTATCCACCGTATTTTCACGCATATCCCCTGGACATGCAGATAACCTGTCCACCCATATACCCCGTAGAATTTTTAGATCGTGTAAAAAATTGTGTATAACCCACCCACGCTTATACCCAACACTATCTAATTTTATATTCGTGTTTCGCAAGTAATAGGGCCATTGATGCATTATTCAGTAAAAAAAAATCGGATACCCCGCCCAGGGAGATATATCTTGTATAACCCCGGGGAATATGGGTGAAAATACAGTACTTACCTGTCTAGCTATATTACAGCTATCATCTACCAACCTGTCTAGCTATATTACAGCTATCATCTACCAACCTGTTTAGTGGTTCGACGGATGAGTAAGGTCGTGGAGTTGACCTGAAACTGACAACTCCAGGCAAGCAATGATATACCACAGCTTATATAACTGCCTGTCTGGCTTCCTCAGTAACCACCTACCTGTCTAGCTATCTCATCTTGTCTCTTCTTCAGTAATTCCTGTTCCATCTGAAGCTGCTGTAGTTTTATCTGTTTGAGCTGATCTTGCTGCTGGCTGATAATGGGACCGCCTTGTTGCTGCTGAAACTTCATCCCTGGCCTTTGTAAGTGCGTTGCTGTTATGGACAGGAGCAATTATGAAATTTGGACAGGTATATGTATTCATTAAAAATGTATAATTAAATCTAACCTGTGACAGAGAGAGAAAATGCTGACACCGGCAAGATGTTCCACATGAGACTGCATCAGTATTTCTAAGCTATGTAAAAATTGTGTTTAAAATCTTAAAACCCTACCAAGCAATTAGAGCTATGAAAAGAAATTGGGCAAATTCAAAACAAGCTGGTTCAATGTGCATTGCAGTAAATTAATTTCTATAGCATGTACAGTGCCTTCAACTATGACCTTGTATGAAACCCGTGACAATAGGTCTCTGCCAATCCATGAAATAAAGTCCAAAACTTATAGTAGATAAGAACTTAATTACATTGTATGGGTCAATACAAATAGCTCGGTTTTATTTTTAACTCTGAAATTTGACTTACTCCAAGCTCTAAAGACATTTAAATTCCATTTTAACGTTTTCTGAATACACTACACATTTGAAAAATGTAAATAAGACAAACTGGGTGACATAATAATATATGACATAAACATATTATTGCTTATTGGCTGATTGCCCCAATTTATGTTTATAATTCCCTATCTAAAAATAAATTAGGCCAATAAATTATATCCAATTTAACAGAAATTGATTTATCATAAAAGTCCATGTGCAAAAACTAAATCCAAGCAAAAACCAATAAAATTTTATGTGACAACTCTGTGGCGTATGGAGTACTCACGTATAGATGGATGAAACCAACTCGTGGTGCGGTCAATGTGATTGATGAAATACACCTCAAAATCAGCGGTGTACGCCCTTTCCCAACCAGGTGGAAGAGGAACTTTATCCACATTGATGGGAGGGGAAAGGGCCGGCTGGCTGGAAGGGGCGGGGCTTCCAGTCTGGGGCAGACTGTTGAGGTTACTAGTAGTGTTGTTGTTGTTGTTGTTGCTGCTGGTTATGCTAGCTGGGTTTACTGTGCTGTGAGTTTTGCGTGGGTCATTCCAGGTCGTTATCTGTAACACATGGCTGAGAAAACATACAAAGAGAAAGTTATAATATCATGTGTCATAAAATGAAATGCATAAGTACACACAGATTGTGTGCACTAATATCTATCATATATATATATTATAATAAATTATATATATAAGCCTTTTTAATTGTTATAGGTAATAACCAGAAACACTCAATTTATAATCAAAAAAGATAATCTTAACATTTGGCAAATCTAAAAATAAAAGTCGTGTTTGGTGTCCTCCCCCCATATCAATGACTCCATAAAATTCAATAATCTTTAAATATTCTAACCAGGTGCCAGGGATGGTTTTAAAAGTCTACCAAGGTTAAAAATTAGGCCTTTTTCTTTACATGTTTTTTTTTTAAAAAGGCCATGTTATCTACATAAACATAAATAATCTACAAGTAGGTCAGCCTAAATAAGACCTTGATTACTACAGATGTCAAAGGTGTGATCATCATTGTCACACTGTCTGTGATGGTGTGACAGACTTACATTATCTATTGCCATTCTACATGAAGATTGTAATTTGTTGTCTGTGCTATGTACACATAACAAAATGGATTTGTTTCTATTGAGTTGATGGTGGGAGTAGCAAATGTTAGTTTTGATGAATATCAATCAAGACTGTGAAAGAGGCATGAAGAGATGACCTACATAGCATTCATTAAGTGCAGGTTGTGTTACAATAGTCAAAATCATTTAAAACTCATCAACAGCTTTAAGTCCCTTAAACAGCTTTGGGCCACACTACAGAACTTGCAAACAAGGTCCCATGATAGTCACCATTTAAATTTGTTTTTATCCAGCTCCTATTGGTATCAAAATAAAATCCTGTGTGAATAACATTGTGTGAGGCCACCTAACACAAGCAAATAACACACCCTACTCAGCATTTCACACAGGGTACCAAGAATTTCACATGTTGTCCAGTACACAAAACACTTTGACTTCAGAGCGCACATTTTCCCCATAAAAGCTCAAAACAAAATAATAAGACCGTCACTTAAAAATATACTGTTTTCTAATAACATACTGAAATATTGCTAAATATTAACTGCATAAAGCTGACGCAAAAATTTAATAAATCATTGAGAGGAAGCAGCACTAAATCCTAAGGAGAAATTAACTCCAAAATGTCACCATTAGGTAATAAAGGAGAAATTAAGTCTTAAATGTCACCATTAGGTAATTAATTAGAAATAAACACTAAAATGTTATTGTTTAGAGGAAACAATTACCGGTGGTAACTATCATTAAGAATATATTACCACAAACATGCCATCATTAATGAAATATGCACAGTACATAACAAGTATACTTTAAGTAAAAATAACAGAGTGGCTGTCCTTTACCACTCCATCAGATAAATACTTTTTTTTTTTCAAAAAATTTAAACCTGCTCACTAGATAAGAGACTAAATTTTTTACCTTTAAATTTACTCATTGACAAAGGCCACTTTATCAATTTGTTTTATTCATTCCCATTTTAATAAATGGAACTTGTAAAAACTTCTAGTTCAAATCTCAGCTCTTTCAGCTCATTTCTGCCTTTTGATTACCCTTCCCACCATTCCTTTGGCTAAAAAATGTTCAGAACCTGACCCGAATCCAGTAAGTAAGGCCTTGATTTAATGCAATAATATTAGTAGTTTTCTGCCTATTGCCAAGAATGGCAGCAGGTGCACAGATGTAAATTAGAGCAGAGGTCCTTCATTTTGTTGCAAACACAAACCCCCACTCATAGAATACAAATGCACCAAATGCCAGTATTGATTTTTAAAGTTGGATAAAATTTAAACTTTATTAGAACTTTCAAGTATCCAAATAGGTTTAAGGGGACATGGTTAAGGCACATTACAACCTAGCAAGAGTTTTCCCTTGTTTACAAGTATTGAATGACGATAAGAGGTGATTTTTGTATTTTTAAGTACATCTTTCTTTGATATTATAAGGATGCCAATTAAAAAAAACAGTAAATGATCCCTTAAATACAATATCCAATGTTGTTTTTACTTTCAGTAGCATTGCTATGTGTTTAATCGAACTTTGTTACCTAATTTTAAAAATTCAGATTTAAAAAAATTATTGGTGTTCAAAATATAAGAATTCAAAAAATAAGAAAGCTATTCGTATTATCAAAAGGACAGAAAACTTGAGAACCACCTTTGTCTTAACAGCAACACCTGGTTATAGAACACAATGTTAGAACCACTGTTGTCTAGACAGCAACACCTGGTTATAGAACACAATGTTAGAGCAGTTGTTATCTACAAAGCAACAACTGGTTATTGAACACAATGTTAGAGCCACTGTTATCTAGACAGCAACACCTGGTTATTAAACACAATGTTAGAACCACTGTTGTCTAGACAGCAACACATGGTTATTGAACACAATGTTAGAACCACTGTTATCTAGACAGCAACACCTGGTTATTGAACACAATGTTAGAACCACTGTTGTCTAGACAGCAACACCTGGTTATTGAACACAATGTTAGAACCACTGTTGTCTAGACAGCAACACCTGGTTATTGAAAACAATGTTAGAACCACTGTGATCTAGACAGCAACACCTGGTTATTGAACACAATGTTAGAACCACTGTTGTCTAGACAGCAACACCTGGTTATTGAACACAATGTTAGAACCACTGTCATCTAGACAGCAACACCTGGTTATTGAACACAATGTTAGAACCACTGTTGTCTAGACAGCAACACCTGGTTATTGAACACAATGTTAAAAAAAATTGGCACATGTGAAAAATGGAAGCAACACTAAGTTGTGTTTTTTTGTGTTTTTTTTACACAAGTCATATCTTACTCTTAGCCACTATAGACTATATACACTATATACAGCCACTATGGAAAAAGTAGAGCATTACATTGAGTTATTCACATGTATAGCTATAGCCCCGAACTAGGTGGAGCAAAACACTAGATGGAGCAAAACTCTAGTTGGCCAAAAAAATTAGATGGAGCAAAACACTAAGTTGAGCAAAACACTAGATGGTACAAAATACTAGAACGACTACAATACTATTAGGAGTAAATTATTTAAGTGGATTCCAATACTAATCTGAGATTAATTAATACTTAGATTTAGAGTAATAAAATAATTTAGAGATAGCTGTTTTATACAAAAAAAATATTTCTGAATGGACTTTGAAGCCATGTTACAGAAGCTATTTATCTTATCTTAGATATACAAACGCTCCTTCTATGCAGAAGATAATTGCGTCCACAGACCATGAGAGATGATCTGTTGGCAAGTGATGCAGCGGTCACAGGCCACGGCTATATGGGTTCCACGCATTACCCCAGCCGCCTTACTATTGTCTAGTTAGGTACCCATTCGGAGCTGGGTGACTCGGGGACTCCTCAGGCCCCGAGAACAAATCCTCACCTTAGTGTGGATTCGAACTCGTGACCATCAGTATGACAGTCGAGAGCGCTACCTCTCGACCACCTCTATTAGTTTAAGAAGGTTTCAGGTTTTTCATATATTTTTAAAATAAATTAAATTTAAAAAAAAAAAACAATCTTAGATTTTATTTGTCGGGGTGGGAGTAAAAAGTCTCTTGTTTTATTATTTATGCCTGCCTACCGTTGTTGACATAGACGCGTGTAGAAGATTGAGACATAATAACTATGGGATCTTGTGCCATAAAGCAAATTGAAAATTATAATAAAAAAGTGATCATGGCCAGGTTTATGAGAAATTTGCTTGTCTTTCCAATAAAAAAATTAATGAGAGGTGATTTTTTTTCTCCAGACTAAGGGTTAGCTGGGAGGGGGGAGGGGTAGTCTGTAGAATGTGTTCGCTCACAAATGTCTTGTAACTTTATCTTATCTTAGCTGTAACAGATGCTCATTTTATACAGATATTGCGTCAAACGCTTATCCTATGTTTATGTCTAGTCTTGCATTTTTAGAATTTTAAATGTTGGTTTTCGATGTTTTTTTATCAGGCAATCAATTCCACGTCCAAATACCGGAAGGGAAGAACGAGAATTTGATGGAGTTGGAAAAGGATGCATTATTTTTAATATGTAACCTAATTAATTTATGAAAATGCATAAAGCAATTAAGAAAATAATATATATGCGATACGATTTTCAAAAAATATATTAACGGATTATTAAGTACTTAAATGTTATTAATCTTAAATATACATGTAAATATTTAAAACAAATAGAATAACATGTTTCAGAGCATCTGAAAGACCTATTATCCCTATTACTAATAATTTTAATAATACTGTTTGCTCTTCATTCTTATACCAAACGTTCTTCAGAGTATTTCTTTCTGAAAAAAAAAAAAAAAAAAAAAAAACAACAGAAGCGAAAACTTTTAGGATTTCAATGCGTATTTTTTTTCTTTAAGTTTTCGAAATGGTTGGTTCTTTGGTGACAGGACATACAAGTTGACATAACAAAAGGAAGCCACTCCTAATCAAACACCAAGAAGCATGCACAAGCAAGAGAGAAAGACAGCAGCAGTTTGTTGGGAACACAAGTCCATTACACCCCCCTTACCAAAGCCCCTACAGGGAGGAGGGGAGCGGGGTGGCATCTCCAAGTCGGTACAAAGCTGTGACTGGGACAAGAGGAGTGACAATGGAAACATGACGTGACCTTCACCTTACTCAAGAATGGGAGGAACTATGTTTGCTGTTGATGCTATTTGAAGAAAGCAGGCCACTAAAAAAAAAACAGGGAGGACACAAAGAAAATTTGGGTGGGAGCAGCACATGGAAAAAATGGGAAATTCCTGAAGAGAACTGGTCCAAGTTCAAAACAGCTCTCACAAACCAGGTAAGGGTCCATGGGGGGGGGGGGTGAGGAGGGTGTGCGAGTGTGGGCCAAAGGGGTTGGTTCGAGATTTAGGAAAAGAATACTTGGAAATTTCTACTAAGTTTCAATTTAGAGTTAGACGGTAGTGGTTGCAAAAAATTGAAGTAGTCCAAAAAATGTGTTTCTTCTTCAACTGCAAATAACAATAGGTAGCTCAGACTACATAGAACTGAGGGCAACACTAGGTAACTCAGATTACGTACAAATGAGGGCAACACTAGGTAAATCAGATTACATATAACTGCGGGCATCATAAACCCGACACAACTTCAAAAATGACATCTTCTTCGACATGATCATACAGAGACATCATTTTCAAACACCATATAAAATTTTAAGTATACCTTAAAATGACTGCCTTAGTTTATTGTTTCAGCCCTCACCTTAAAAATCTCCAGGCAACACCATTTGAGGTCAACACGCGTTGGCAGAAAACCTGTCTAGTAACTTGATCATCCCGTGACTTTGCATTTCCAACTACCATTATAAAACTTGATATTAGCAGTATGTTGCATTCCTCCAAATCTAAATCAGTACTAACAAATTAACAAATAAGCATTTAGCTTTACTCCCGCGTTTATTTGTAATTTTGAATACCAGTTGTAATGAGCGTATGATGTGCCACGGATTATAAAACTGTTTAATTCAAAAAGTGCTCAGCGGGCGATAGTTATTTATCACAAATGATATGCACGTTTTTTTTTCACATATATTTTTTAATTATTTTTTTAAGGGGAGACCATTTGTAGCGAGGAAGAACAACTTAAAACAGGACTGTTGATTTTTCATAAAAAGAATTCAACTCTTAACTTTAAATTCAACTGATGATATGTTGTTTTTTTTTAATTTTTATTTCGACGACCGTTGTTATCCTGGATCCCGTTGTTTCTCAGCATGATGAAAACTGTGAAATGAGCCCCAAAATCCAGGGTATGAGGATCCCTCCTCAGTAGCAATCATGGACGCCCAGCCCAGCAAGGCCGCTCAACAGTATTATCAGTGAGACGAAATGTCTGCTCTCAAAAGTAACGCTTAACACAACTCCTGTCGCAGACGTGTCGTCTGGGTGAGAAAAATGAAAGGGCGGGGCCGGGGGCTGAATGACATTGCCGGGCAGCAACCAGTGTGAGAAAAGGGGCGGCAAGTGGAGAGTGGCCAAGGGTGGCAACTAGTATGACCAAGGGAGGTTACTAGAGTGGTCAAAGGTCCCAAGCATTGAAAAGAAGCCCTGGCTTTTAGGCGACATGACCCTTTTGATGAACTCATTCTCTCACACCGGAAGAGAGTTAGAAATCAAGTAAAGCAGTGTTAAGGGCCACACACATTTTCTACCTCTACTTTGTGAGAGTAGAATGTAGAACGTGTTTAGGGAACTGGTTCAACCATTTCTTTAATAGAGTTTACAGAAACTTGAAAGCGTTTATCCATTTTTTCTCGTACTGTCATCCTTTTGGGGACTGCTTGATGGGATTGCCTTGATGGGACTGCTTTGGTGGGACTGCCTTGATGGTTCATATTATCTTGCCCCTTACGATACGATACCTTTAAACAGCGACCGACCCCATTTACCAAGTGCCTTGACACACAACCCTGCCCCCCCCCCTTTCCGGCATGACTCATCCATCCCATTGACCAACCCACATTGAATTGGACCCCCCAGATACTGACCTACACCACAATGGCAAATCTCAAACGGTGTCGTAGCAAATTTATATACCCCCACAAGGTTCCAAGATAAAGAGAGTCGAATTTGAGCTGCTTTTAAAATAAGAGCATGAGGGTTATAAATTATAAAGCTAGCTGATCGTCATAAAATTAACTATTTGGGATGATCCTTTTAAGTAATGAGCAGTGACTATAGCGTGTGTGGATTCAAAATATGGTAACACACCCTGTATCATACACGTGTGTTTGTTCAACACAATAGCCAATAGTCTCATCTATGGTGTGTTGGCGGTGTTAACACAACTTTTTTTCAAACACACGTGTTGGGCTGGCTCTCTCACGTCGTGTGACACAACTGGTCAGTTTTACCAAAAAGCCATGTGTGGTGCACCGGTCTCGCATTCCGGCGTCGTTCCCCTTTCAATCTAGCGGCTACTTTAACTTTCAAATAAAGAACAGCGCTGTTGATAGTTTCTCCGGATGGTCGGTTTGAGGGGGGGGGGGGGATTCTCATCATTAATGCAGCTTTGAAGGAGCAATGTCGTATTTTCTTTTATAGTTATTTACTTTAATCGCATTTATAATAAATACTTTGAAGAGAAATATTAATGAAGTCTCAAATAAATTTATATTCTTATAAAAAAAATCTTGCGCACTTTCGAAAATGATTTTTAAAAATAAAAGGCATATATCATTATGACACTACCTCGATACCTGGGCAGGATTTAGACTTGAAGAGGCCCTAAGCTATTTGAGATATAGGGGCCCTTTTAAAATAGTATATGTCAGTGTCAAATATGAAAAAAATAACCATGGGGTGATTTCTCATCATTAATGCAGCTTTGAAGGAGCAATGTCGTATTTTCTTTTATAGTTATTTACTTTAATCGCATTTATAATAAATACTTTGAAGAGAAATATTAATGAAGTCTCAAATAAATTTATATTCTTATAAAAAAAATCTTGCGCACTTTCGAAAATGATTTTTAAAAATAAAAGGCATATATCATTATGACACTACCTCGATACCTGGGCAGGATTTAGACTTGAAGAGGCCCTAAGCTATTTGAGATATGGGGGCCCTTTTAAAATAGTATATGTCAGTGTCAAATATGAAAAAAATAACCATGGGGCCCCCAAGAAGGCGGGGTCCCTAAGCTATAGCTTGTTTAGCAAAAAGATCAACCTAACACTGCTCGATACTCGTCTTATAACGGCCTGCTTATTTTAAAATATTGTTTTTAGTCTTAAACCAGCCCAATGCAGTCAAGGAAGAGCGGAGGGTCACACTAATCACAGGGAACCGAACCACCATCACTTATTGCAGCCGTACCAATGCGCATGTTTTCCGCTGTTCATATATTATCATTGCCGTTTTTAAATCTCAATAATAATAATATGCACAAAGACCAAATCATGCGCGGCTCTGACAAAACAAACATTTTTGCCACATTACATCGCATCCAATTCTCAGTACAAATTAATCTATGGGGACTCCCCCTCCCTCTCATAATGTCGTGTTCCCCTGTTACCTCTTGTCATTTGAAACAACCCTATCTCGTCTCATAATGGTATGTGTTCCCCTGTTACCTCATGTCATTTGAAACAACCCTATCTCGTCTCATAATGGTATGTGTTCCCCTGTTACCTGTCACCTCATGTCATTTGAAACAACCCTATCTCGTCTCATAATGGTATGTGTTCCCCTGTTACCTGTCGCCTCATGTTATTTGAACCAACCCTATCTCCGTCTCATAATGTCATGTGTTCCCCTGTTACCTGTCGCCTCATGTCATTTGAACCAACCCTATCTCGTCTCATAATGTCATGTGTTCCCCTGTTACCTGTCGCCTCATGTCATTTGAACCAACCCTATCTCGTCTCTCATAATGTCATGTGTTCCCCTGTTACCTGTCGCCTCATGTTATTTATACCACCCGATCTCTCGCCTCATAATTTCATGTATACCATCATGATCTATCATCTCATTTCATTTATACCACCCGATCTCTCGTCTCATAATTTCATGTATACCATCCCGATCTATCATCTCATTTCATTTATACCACCCGATCTCTCGTCTCATAATTTCATATACACGATCCCGATCTATCATCTCAGAAAAGGGTTAATTATATTTATCATGATCCCGCAGTTGTGGCAGGGTGCGATAGGATATTTAAAGGGCAAAGAGCGGCAGTGAAATTTTAATACAAAAGTATCTCGGTGTTTCCCATTTTTAAAATCCTTACATTAGGTTCACCGTTTGTCGTGGTCAAGCCCGCGGAAAAAACCCACTTCCCGTAATCCTATCAAGCTGAAATTTTGCGCATAGACTTGTGTCACCTAACAATGAACTGTATTTAAATTGCAGATCGATCGAAAGTACCGTACTATATGAATGCATGTTTAGTTTATCTTTACGTAGCGCGTGTAGCCGCCTGCTATAGTTGACTCCACGGGTTACTGGAGCTTTATTCCAGCCCTCGATGTCACAGGGGTATGTCGCGCGGTGCGTATTATATTGAAAATAATCAATACTTTTAGTTATGTCTCACATATAAGGGATTTGTAGCCAAAAACTTTGTTTTTACGGTTTGTTTTTATTAACCCATTGAAATAATTTATATTAGTAAATGTCCGCATACCCCAAGAATTAAGTGATTTTATTTGTGTGATGTGAATCGATATACGTCTCTAACTCGAGCGCATTTCTTATATGTCAACATCCACTCTAACAACTAACAATAAGGAAAGGTGGCGCTTAATAATTTATACAGGTACATGTCATTCACTGCCCAATGACCAACCTTCTTGGTGGGTGGCTAACTTTTCTTCCTCATGTGGAGTAGTGGTTATATAAAAACTTTGGCTGGTTGCTGGTTTAAAAGATTGTTCGATTAATCTGGGAAAAGGAAATCGATTAATTATATTTTTATAATGCATATATAGACTCCGGTTAAGTTGCGATTCATTTTTCGTGAAATCGGTTAAGT
This sequence comes from Radix auricularia, assembly GCA_002072015.1. Lineage (NCBI taxonomy): Eukaryota > Metazoa > Mollusca > Gastropoda > Lymnaeidae > Radix > Radix auricularia. The sequence continues at coordinate 265,932 of MUZC01004817.1, read as the reverse complement.
CGCAGTAATGCCATAGCTTGCAATTTTTTACGTATTACAGCAAATTTGTGCTTAAATTTTAATGGATCAAATTAATTCTAATGCATTAAAAATGTTAACGATTAATTAATCGTTAAATTTTGCAGCCCTAATAAAAATAATAAAAACACGTATTTCTGTTTGGCTCACGTGGGGTAGTGGTTACGTAAGAAGTAATAAAAACATGCATTTCAGTTTGCTCTGGTGGGGTAGTGGTTACATAAGAAGTAATTCAAACATGTTTTTCATTTTGATTGCTGGACAGCAGATAAAGCAGTCGTGGCCTCCCCCCCCCCCCCCCCATTGAATTGCCTGGTGGGCGCAGTGATTAACCTAGATTGGCCAATATGTGTCGAAAACGTGACGCCAGGTCTCTCGTTGGCCGTGATAAGGCAACTCTATGGTCATGCACAAGTGTCGAGTTCGTGTGGCGGTAGAAGAAGAAGTCGACAGTGTTGTTCTGGTAAATAAAAAAAAAAAACACTTTTGGGTGCACATCAAACTGCCCAGAGACAAGTGGCTAATCTGTCTCCACTAGTGGTTCAGCGAGACACCGAGTTGCGCAGGGCCAAACACTGCCAATTTACAGCCAGATTAAATATATTATAGCCACAAAAAAATAATTATCATAATAAATATAATTCTTAGAAACCTAAAGGGCAATATGGGGGTATTATTCTTTTAGGTTTTATTTTTTCTATATTCTGATTTGTGGTAATTAAGTTAATTTTCTAAAATGATTTGCCAACATTGCTAAAATTAGGGCTTTTAATGATTGATTAAAATTTAATAGTAATCTTTAAAAAAATAAAATTAACGATCAATTAATGAAGGCCAAAAAATAAAATTTATGATTTCATGAGTAAGACTTATGAAACGTTTTTGTTGAAAATCTAAATAACACTGGAATGTCTCCTTTAACTTTAAGTCATCTTAAGAGACAAGTCTTAGTGTGTTGACATTATTTGGTTCAAGTGATGAGCTGATCAAATTAACAATATAACCAGCCGAGCTGAACAATCTTTTACATGGAACTAAGGTAACTGGTAATGGTATGCACACAACGGTTTTGGCAAGAAAAGACTCTATCGGATATCGGCTTTGATTAAGTTTGTAGTGGGTTAATGAATTCAGGAACTTTTATCTCCAATTTGTAACGTAGTAATTTATCAGAGCAGCTGTCGTCATTTTCTGTCACTGAGTCAGACTCCGTTACTGCCACTAGCTAATACGCTTTTCATTTGATTTGATGAGTAGGCGAAGTGTTAGAACCATGGTAGGCAAACTTTATCAACATTTTGAACATTCCCGCATGCCAATAGTTTAAAACCAAAATGTTCGTGTAAGTGTAATCGTCGGGAAGTTTTTTAGTATTTATCGGCGCTTTTTAAAATAATTTCTTTTTGGACATTTTTTTACTTCCAATAATTTATAAGTGATGGGTCGATTTAATCGTTAAAAATAACTTAATCGTTAAAATTTTAACGATTAATCTAGAAATTAATCGTTAACTTCTGCAGCCCTAGTTAAAATGTATGAGAACTCCATGAAAGACTTCGCAAGTGTTTCTTGACAAATTCTTTTAATTTGATGGAATTTTAGATGATGAAAGGAGAAAATTAAATTTTAGCTGTATCCTCCACCGAATAATAAAGAGCAATCATAATTGGGGGAAATTTGACATTTTAAAAATGCTTCCGAATTAGAAGAAATGATGTTTCATTTTACTATAACGGCATAGATACGTGGAAAATGAGTGAAAGTTCTTTGTTGTCTCTGGAAAATTCGGAAATCGATCTAGTGTTATAATGGCATTCAATGTTTCTTTGAGAGTGAAACAGATGATCGCGATGTTTTTAACTGTCTCCTTGCGAACAGACGGCATATCATGAGGTATTGAGTAGTGGCGTCACTAGAGGTGTGGACTGAGCTCGATCAAATCCATTTCACAAATTGATCTAAATGAAAATACAAGAGCAGAGGTCCACCGGTCACCAGTAGGCCTGTAAACAGGTACCCGTTGCGTGATTACCCTGGTAATAAAAGGTAATAAAAATCCGCTCGGGCACCCGTGAAAATGTAGCTTCAGTGTCTATATCAACGGAGGCCGAACTTCGGCTGCCCCTCAGATTTTTTTTTTTTTTTTTTTTTTTTAAAAACATTGTGGCTCGCGAAACAATTTATCAAATGAAAAATTTTAAATCTTTGTTTGGAATATGTGATGTGAAGTACATCTAAGGAGAAATATCTCTCAACGGGAACTAAAATACGGTCCCAAAAAACTACGATGTATTTTTATACATTTTTTGTCCAGTGTGAAACAAATCGCAAACACAAAAAGTTTTCGGCTCTTTAAAAGAATCATACAAGGGAAAAACAATTCTCTACCAAAATATGGAAAGACTGCTTAGCGATGAAAGCGGCAGTGTTTGTTAATTAAAAAACAAAAACAACAACGCTTTGACACTAACTTTGATTTGAAATACGCCGATTGATACTAGCTGCTGTTGTTTATCTAATCCCCTTTCCTCCCTCCATTCGATTGCGTTTTGTATGTTCATTACCGCGTGTGTCTTTCCCAAAAGCTGATTTTATTAATACACCCAAATTTGTCAGTTTTTTAAGTCAATAAACTAATTAATTAGTTACTAACAGTGTAAGATGGAAAAGGGCAGTCCATAAATGACGTTTTGCACCTAGGGGAGGAGGGGGGGTCACACATTTGAGACGAGGGAAGGTGTGTGTGTTTTAGAAATATGATGTCACATTAAAACGTACAACTTTAAATAAAAGTTGCACTTAAATATTTGATTGCTTACAATTTCCTTTAATGATGTTTTACATGGATTTCAGCCTTTATCGATTTTAGAGTTTAACTTCACATTAAATACAAACTTAAGTGACAATGAAGTTATTTGACACATGCTCATTTTAAAAAAGGAAGTACAGCTTAATGACGTCATATTGGTGGGTGGTCTAAGTTTTTGTGACCGGGGGAGGGAGGGGGGTAAAAATCGGCCAAAATCGCGTGACGTCATTTATGGACGTCGGCCGTGTGTTTACTATGTGAAATGAGGTGCATGTGAGGTGGCTAGGTAGTATTGTATAGCGGTTATGACGGGGAAAATTATGCAAAATTTCGAACGTGTAACCCGGGTACCCGTTTGAAACTTGGACGGGTACCCGGGCAGCATTTTCCAACAAAATTGACAGCGCTAGTCACCAGCATTGACCTCAGTGGGGAGTTGGCAGAAATAGGTAGGTTACAATTGGTTAGGGTGGGGGCATGCACGAACATTTGTGACACTCCAGAGATTGGTGAGGAGAATGACTGAGATGTTTATGTGAGATGGAGCTGATCGCCGAGTGGCCAGAAACAACTATAAGCTGGACGCTTTTCTGTATGACACTGACCAGATATATATCTAGTGAGTGATCAGATACACACCAAGTGAGTGATCAGATATACACCAAGTGAGAGACCAGATATACACCAAATGAGTGATCATATATACACCAAGTGAGAGACCAGATGCCAGATATACACCAAGTGAGTGATCAGATATACACCAAGTGAGTGATCAGATACACACCTAGTGAGTAAAATTCACTAGTCCAGCGCTTCCAAAACATGTCCACAGCCCCCCCCCCCACATACACACTTGTTGCAATAAATCTGGTACATAGATCATGTTCTAGCAATTTAAAAAAAAACTCAAACATTATTTTATCCGGTGAACCTTTTTTTTTTAAATCGTACCCCAAAGATGAAAACAACGAAAATGTATCTAAAAATATTATTCTAAAACAAATACATTACTTCAACGTGCTAGCTTGCAAAGCAAAATGGTTGAAAAACAATAACAACAAATTAAAAAACGTGTACCACCAAGCAGCTAGTAGTTGATCCCACCAACCTTGTACACGACTACAGACAACTAACTGATTGACTCATGTACTCAACATGGGCACACGTAGCCACAACCTCCAGGAGGAAAAAAAAAAAGAAAGAAGGAAAAAAAAGCATCGGGCCGATGGGGAGAATGGGAGTGGGGTTAATACACGCATCCGGTGTAGGCGTGTGCTTCTACTGCCACTCATGTCCAGAAGATAGCAGTAGCAGGGTTGTGTATCCTAACTTTTTTTAACAAGCATGTTCACACACTGTACAACGCTATAATCGCGTATCGAAAAAGAAGTGGTTAGACAGAATACAATTCGTTTCATTCAATTTTAATATTGTTTAGTTAAACACACTTGCTTAAGACTAACAGAATTTTGTACCTGTTAAACTATTTACTTGGCACAATACAATAACAAAACGAGTTACTGTGGTACAATAAATAGAATAAGATGGGTTACTTGGTACAATAATTTAAATATGTAGAATCATATAAAATCCATAATTTTAACTTTTGTTGCTATGCACTTTTAAAAGAAAGAGCAGCCCAAAAGCCGGGGTCACTTAAAACACAAATTTAAATTTTGGAAGATTTAATACAATACTCGCTAAGGCACATTCCCAAAACACAGCAGACCAGTTACAAACTCGTGGTAAACCACAGTGACCAGTTCTCAACTCGTGGTTTAATTTTCCCAACATAACAATAGACCAGTTCTCAAATCATGGTTTAATCTTTCCCCACAAAGCAAATATTTTCACAACTTAAGTGCCCTTTTTTTTCTTTCATTAAAAAAAAAAAATCCTGTCAAGCATTGATGAGGGATGCAAGTACACTATAGTAAATACTAAATACATCCTCCCTTGAAAGTAGTGAAATGTGGATTTTCAAAAATCTATGCTCTCAACTTTTTTAGTTCAAATAAGAAAAAATGTGTACATTAATTATATAGATACAGTTTTTATATTTTAAATATTTCCCACAAGAAAAGGATTAATAATCAATTATTTGGAGAGTCAAAAGAAAATAAGTCATTCTATCATCCCAGGAAGTTAAAAACTCAAATTCAAGACATCAAATTTGAAATTATTTGACTATTGTAATAAAACAAAACAAAAACACTTAAAGTTTTCACATTTTGTTTCAAACTTAAAAACTATTCTCAGAGTAAATTTTGCACCTCTCCAATTCGTTTTAATAATAATATAAATTGATTATTTATATAGCGCTATTTCTTTAACATGCTGGACCCCATTTATCACTTGTGTCATGTGTCCCAAGTTGTAAAACAATGTAAATTATTATAGTAATTTTAAATACAAATAAAAATACTTGTGCATCTTTAGTCAAATCCCTCAAAGATGTTTAATTGCTTTGAACTTCTGCAATGAAACGATATTTTTAAGAGATGGCCCCAGGTCACATATTATATTATAGGCAAACAATATTTGAGAGACAGAATGGTTAGTGAGAGACAGAATGGTTAGTGAGAGACATTTTTATGTGTGTGTATAGGAGTAATGTCAAGATTAAAAAGGAGTGGTCCACAAATAATGCCAAACATTTATCTGAACTCCCTCGCCTTGAGGTATCTTAAAACAGGTTACCTATATCTATTTCTTTTAACTATTAACTTTTAACTATTAACCCTTTCAAAGCTTGCGCTCTCAAGTTTCAGTTTTAAAAAATCATCTTCCACTCCCTCCAATAAGATATTTTTTAAATAAAAAGGGCCTCATATAAGAATTACAGATTTTATTTGCCAATCAAATTATATCTACTTCAAGGTCAAGGTTTAATTACAGGAAAAATATTTGCATAAACAAATATACATACAAAAAATGTTGTCATAAATACTAAATAGTCAGTCAAATGTTACTTTTAAAATTTATTTGAAGAGAAGATTATGGAAAATATAGTCAAGAAAAGATTATTTTATGGCGTATTATCATCAGTGGCGTAGCTAGGGGGGGGCGGTCCGCCCCGGGCGGCACTCATTCAAAGGGCGGTATTTGTGGGCATTTGAAAATAAACCCAGCCATTTCCGAAAACCGCCCCATTTCTTTTGAAGAGTTAAAACCATATTGAAACAAAAAAAAATCTCAATTTTGAGGTTAAATTAACGGATTCTTGCAACATTTGTTTGATTACATGGTGGTTGTTATAACTAACGCAGAAAAATTTTAAACTTTAAAATCGCTCAAAAATGTAACTATTTGTTTGCAAAATTAAGCGGTATACGTCATAGATGGCGCTTTTATAAGAAAACTGCACAAAAAACAACAACACATCACCGCTGGTCCGAATATATGTGGTATTAATATCGCATGACAGTTCTAGCATTGAATTTCGACATTCGCAGAATGATGTGCTAACAAGTACCTACATGTCATAGTGGTTCAAATATTGTGTTAAAATTGCAAGTAGTAAATTATATTATTACTGTTTCAGGTTTTATAAAATTATTGTAAGGTAACTTATTAAAAATTAAATTTACTTTGTTTTTATTGCATTAAATTAACATATATAGCTTGTATTTTTTCATTCATATTCGGTTATTTATTAAAAATGATCGATTATTCATTTCTCCGTTAATAAACACCACAATAACATAAATAATTCCGTGAAAGACATACTTAAAAATTTCAAGTGTCTTGGAAAATTGACATCTGAAGTAACTAGTAAAACGAGATCAGATGCTGAAATTTTACTCAGTTCATGGCAATCTTTTACTTTTCTATGGCATCTCAATTTATGGGAACCCGTTTTTAAAAAAAAATTAATGCAAACTATGCAAACCCATTTGATGAAATAAAAATATGTGCTAATATAGAATGCTGTTACAGAGAGTTGGAAACATCAACTAGATACCAAGTTAAAAGGAGAAAAATATTGGTGGGGAAAATTCAGAAGACATGGTTCTATCTTTAGAGCAAGAAGTACAACGAGAAATGTTTTTATCCATAGATCTAATTATAAAAGCAAATAAAAGAACGCGGTGATGAGTTTCATGTCCTTGCAAGAAAATATTTGGGCATGATACTATACCATCTAGGATTCTAAATGAAGAATTTGAACATCAATTAAATTTCTTTATTTCTTATCTTATCTTATAAGTTACAGACGCTCCTTCTGTACAGAAAATTATTGCGTCCTAAGTATTTCTATGGTTTGTGTTTAGTCCTGTATTCTTACTAGAGTTTTAAATGATAATAAAGTGTTGGCTTTCCTGGTTTCTTCAGGCAACCCATTCCACGCCCGAATACCGGACGGAAAGAAAGAAAACTTGTATGTGTTTGTCTTGCATGTGGAATAAGAAAGGTGTTTTTATCTATTTGAGGGTTGTATTAAGTTATCTTTGTGTTGTATTTCTAAATTAGAATTAATTGCCTTATGT
>MUZC01004817.1:228067-257976 GCA_002072015.1 Radix auricularia | reverse complement strand
TGGAAAATTCTTTATCCAACATTACAATTTTGCTAAGAATTTTTAACAATTGCTATCAGTGTATCTAGTTGTGAAAGGAGCTTCTCCTAACTAAAGTTGAAAAAAAAATATTTTCGCTCCACAATAAGTGATTTAAGACTACAAAATCTTGCAATTTAGACCATAGAACATGATATTACAAAAAATATAAATTTTGATAACTTAATAAACGATTTTTCGACTATGAAAGTTAGGTGAGTAAGTAAATTTATAAGTAATTAAAAAATATGTTTACATACTGATGTATACAATGTATTATTTTATTTTAAAAAACTCATATATTTATAAATATAAAATAAAAGCATATTAATTGTTAATGTTTTTGGGTGTAAATTTGAAATATCTTTTGTCTCATTTGGGGTGACCTACGATTCCTATAACTTTCTTGTGGCCTTCAAAACAATTATCTTGTATTTTTATAATGTGTATTTATAGGTTAATCATCTTATGCGGCCTCTTTTATTACTGCTTACATAAATAGGTCATGGAATTGTAAAATTGTTCCCCACCTCTTACAGTGTACTTCGTTTCAATTACAATTATTTATTCATGCTTATTAATTTATAAAAACCATCATATGATTAACTTAATTAAGAGGCCGTCCATAAATAACGTCACGCGATTTCGGCTGATTTTTCACCCCCTGCCCCCTCGTCACACGGCGTCACGAAACGAAAACTAAGACACACTCCTCGATGTGACGTGACAAAGTCCCCCGCCCCATACAAGCGGTATTTTGTATTTGAAAATGAGCATTTTAAAAATAATTTGGGTTTATTTGGTCATTTAAATATGTTTTTAGTTTAAGGTTGCACTCTAACATCGTTTCACACGTGAAACCACGTAAAACGTGATTGAATAAAGTGTCGGTAATCATATATTTCAGTGTCGCTTTTATTTAAAGTTACGCGTTTTGAATGACATCAAATGTGTGACTAGTGTTGTTTTAGTCCCAGGTCCTATTCTTGTTTCAGTTTTTATTTCGTTTTTTCTGTAATAATTTTAGTTTTAGTCTAGTTTTGGGCCCAATTTTAGTTTTCGTCGACTAAAACTAAAACACCAGAGTTTTAGTTTTCGTCTTATTCATTTTAGTTTCACTTTTAGTTTTAGTCTTGTAAACACCTATAACTAATAACATTGTAACATCATTGTTTATGACCAATTGTTGAAACAGATTGAAGCATAATAATAGTAGTCACATAGATGACAGCTCAGTGTACTGAGACTGAGTCCATTCAATCCATTGTCACATTATAATAAGTCACACTATCACATAATGTTATGTGCCAATGCAATGACTCAATTTTTGACTATGTTGTAGACTAGCAGACTTGCAGTGTATGTACAAAAAAAAAACAACAACTAAAAACGTAATAACAATAAGAAACCAAAAACATTAGTCAAAATTAAAACAAACGTATTTTCATTCTAACACCTAGAACTCTGACCTAACTAAACTAAGTAACAACAGTTCACTTGAAGAGTGAAGACTAAACGCCAAAACAAATGACTTTTCAGCTTGAGAAAGACTCGTTTTTCAAGACTTTGATTAGTCCTGTTTCTTTTACCAGTTGTCAAATCACAACAAAGAGAAAAAATTATCTCCACGTAAGCCTCCGAAGCTGGTGCATTCAATATATCTAAATTAGAGCTGCGGAAATTACCGATTAATTTCTCGATTAATCGGTAAAAAATTTATGGATTAAAATTATTTTAATCGATAAAATAGTGATTAAATTGTATGTAAAAGTTTTTTTTTAATTAATAAATAATTAAAAATTAATATTAGTTTGCTTTTTACGTACAAACCACTCCATTTAAAAAACAAACTCTAAATGTGTAAACTTTAAAATAACCTGTTTTATAAGGACAATGATCTAAAAAGAAACATTTTTTAAAATTAATTAACAATAAAAAAATTAAATTCATTGACATTTTTTTGAACTGCGTGTATTTAAATATATATCTGCTAACCATATTATATTTTTAAATTAAATTACATTAGGCCTAAATACTTAAGTTAAGGGCATTTCTAAAAATGCATTTTAAGAGGGCACAAAACGTAAAGGAAAACAACATAATGGAAAAAGGGATTATGAGGTCTGAGGAAAAAAATCATAACTTTTGAACCACTAGGGATAAAAAGATTATTTTTTATGTTTTCGTTAATCATCAAACAATTTCCATACAGCTGTATTACTTTTATAGTTTTATAATTAATTTGAAATTTTCATCTTAATGCCTAAACTTTAATGCGTTATTTAACTTACGAACTATGTTTTAAAAATAACTCAATTTTAAAAAATTCATCTGCCTGTTTTTATTACGTACCTTGATATTTTCAGTATAATGACTTCATACATCTTTATTTTTAGCTTTCAGAAAATTATCGATTAATTAATCGGTAATTTTTCAAAAGTTAACTATTTAATTTAATTTAATCGATAACACCCCTAATCTAAACCCAATGGTGCAAGCAACGGAAACGTTTTTTGAATGTTCTGTGATTGCCAATAGCTTAAACCATTGCCATCCTCACTGACTGCTGTGGCAGCTTCTTGATAGTGCAACAAATAATCTGCCAGTTCGTCTTCAGGCCCACGAACTGCAGATATAATATTAGTGATGGGTGTGGTGTTCGCAATGTGTTGCGTCAGGGATTTGAAGCGCTTGAGAGGAGGTCCAGATGTAGACAGGGCTGTTGAACTAACGCAGTTGCAGTGATATTTTGTTTAGGAATAGGCTGACCAGCAGCTGAAATCACTTGACCAAGCTGTGCACTTACTGTGGCTGCTGCTGCTGAAGCAGTTTCTTCTCGTAACACAAACTGTTTTGCTGCATTTAGAAGATGCTCTTTTCCTGAAATGAACAGTGCTGGCACAGTTGTAGGATCAAGCAGGCAAGCTGCAGAAGGTATAGGTTCAAAAATATTAGACTCTGGTACCAACGCAAACTCAAATCGTCGCCTCAAGCCATCCAAAAAGGTGACTGCTAGCTCTTTTAGTGATGCGTCCAGAGCTTGATCGGACTGTTCCTCAAGAAGATGATATTCTATGTCCATAAGTGCTTGAATTACTGATGACATAACAACTTTATCGCCTTCGAGTAAACGTATATGTTCGGCGCATCGCATATTAAATGATATTTAATTTTTTTTTTAAAAACAATTATTTTTTTTAAAAAAAACTAGATTATGACTATTTTTAAATAAAAAAAAACCCTAGAAACTTAGGAGAGGTAAAAAAAAACAACAACAATATAGATCTAGGTTGAAAAACCTAGCGCTGGCAGCACTGATTATCGCCCAGTTGATGCGCATGCGAGATCATTAAAGAAATTATATATGTCCTAGGTTATAATTCATAATAATTTCGTAAAATAGATGGTTCACCCGCAGACCGCAGTATAGGAAAAGAACGATAAATGGGGATTTTAGTTTTTATTTCGTTGGGGGTTTTAGTTTCAGTTTTTATTCAGATACCAGATTTAGTTTCCGTCTAGTTTTAGTCTTGCTGCTAATTTTAGTTTTGGTTTTAGTTCTCGTTGACGAAAAAGTCAACATTTTCGTAAACGAAGGTTTTAGTTTTAGTTTTCGTCGACGAAAACAACACTATGTGTGACCCCCCTCCGGTGCATGACGTCATTTATGGGTGGCCCCTAAAAGGGCGGCATATTGGAGACCGCCCCGGGCGGCAAAAGCTCTAGCTACGCCACTGATCATCATTGATAAAATTCACAAAGATGTTTCAAATGAGGGATTAGAGACTGTGAGGACTGTTGTGCAACCTCATATTTATATAACTTGTCCCAGTAAAAATTTCATTTGGGGCATTTATTTGATTGCATCAGAATATAAAAATGGGCTTATTTATCTGTGTGTGAGAGCACCTGAAAATTAGTTCATTGCTAGAAAGCAGCAAATCCTTACTTACATGGGAGTATTATTAAAAAAAAAGTTGTTCATATCATAAGTAATAAAATGACAGTAAAACTAAGAGCAATCATTGAGGGTTCCAACAATTGTAAAAGCACATTAGAACATAAGAGGATGCAGCATTGATGAAAAACAAATTTAATCCACAGGATAAAAACTCAAGGCAAAGGCTCACACCCCGTGAACAAGACACAGGACTGAGATGGATCTCTAAATGGGCTGTGCCACCAGTGATTATGATATTTTAGAGTTCATGGTTTCAATTTAGAGTGCTCTCGTTTCACTTATTCACTTATAATACATCAGGGTTATAGTTATAATATAATTTAAATTTAAAGGAAACATATCTAATTTAGCCTTGAACAATGTTGTATCAAAGTTAACATACTTCTTTAAGTTTTTGTACGAGTCATTCTCTTTGGAGGGTCAAACATTCGGGTCTTATGACTTGGATTAAATTCCTGTGTGAGCCTCAATGAATGGGTATCACCATAAGGTATTCATCCGCAGTTCTAGCCCTGCCTGGCCTGTCAGCATCCCCAATCCCACCAGAGCATTTGGCCAGCAGGTGTGTCACTGCCTCCTCAGCCATGGCAGCCAGGGACCCTATTCGGGTTCAACCTGTGCAGGTAGATGTTTGTCAGCGTCCAGTCTTCATTTGCTTCATCAGGGACTGGCTGCTACAAGGTTATTCCAATCATAGATATTTCATGCTCGGTCGTGACACATTGCAGAATAGCGCCCTAACTATGGTACAATCAGTCTAGCCTTGATACCAGCCATGGTACTATCAGTCCAGCCTTTATGCTAGCCATGGTACCATCAGTCCAGCCTTTATGCCAGCTATGGTACCATCAGTCCAGCCTTTAAGCTAGCCATGGTACCATCAGTCCAGCCTTGATGCCAGCCATGGTACCATCAGTCCAGCCTTTATGCCAGCTATGGTACCATCAGTCGAGCCTTGATACCAGCCATGGTACCATCAGTCCAGCCTTTAAGCTAGCCATGGTACCATCAGTCCAGCTTTTATGCTAGCCATGGTACCATCAGTCCAGCCTTTAAGCTAGCCATGGTACCATCAGTCCAGCTTTTATGCTAGCCATGGTACCATCAGTCGAGCATTGATGCCAGCCATGGTACCATCAGTCCAGCCTTGATGCCAGCCATGGTACCATCAGTCGAGCCTTGATGCCAGCTATGGTACCATCAGTCCAGCCTTTAAGCTAGCCATGGTACCATCAGTCCAGCTTTTATGCTAGCCATGGTACCATCAGTCGAGCATTGATGCCAGCCATGGTACCATCAGTCCAGCCTTTATGCTAGCAAGGTTACCATCAGTCAAGCCTTGATACCAGCTATGGTACCATCAGTCCAGCCTTTATGCTAGCCATGGTACCATCAGTCTAGCCTTTAAGCTAGCCATGGTACCATCAGTCAAGCCTTGATACCAGCTATGGTACCATCAGTCCAGCCTTTATGCTAGCCATGGTACCATCAGTCTAGCCTTTAAGCTAGCCATGGTACCATCAGTCGAGCATTGATGCCAGCTATGGTACCATCAGTCCAGCCTTTATGCTAGCCATGGTACCATCAGTCAAGCCTTGATGCCAGCTAAGGTAGCATCAGTCCAGCCTTTATGCAAACTATGCATGAAAATGCCTTTAAGTTTAAGCCACAATCTCACCCCCAGTTGTGTCATTGGGGCTGAGTTGTCCCTTGCTGAACCTTTCCTATAACTAAAGGCCTTGTTTGAAAAATGCTGGTTCTAGCATGATCATTCATTTACAGCTGATAAGTTTTATTGTTAAAAGAAGGAGAAGAAGTCATTGCTTGTGGCTAAAATAATTTGAAATATTTTTACAAGAATGAAAAGTGCTCATTTAAATTTATCTGAAAACACAAATAAATCCCCTTTTTTATAATGAGCAGTTATCTGTTTTAATGAAAAATACTCATCTAATCGTCTACATTTAAATTGTCAAACTTTAACACACACAATAATAATGCCATTACCAAAGATTGCACGTTATAAACAAGAAAATAATGTTCAATTAACTTTTGTGGGAAAATGTAATTGGAATTTGTACATTTATGTTTTACTTTAATTTATCATACAAATCCAAGTCCTGCGATTTATTAAAAACAATAACATTTACCTATTCCATTTACAGTTTATAATAACAAAGGTAAGCCTCCTAGACTAGAACTAATGCTAACCTTCATTATATGGTTAATTCAATAAATTTAAAAATCGGAACGCTTAAAATTAAATAAGGGTAATTGATTCCCGCCTCAATTTTTATCATAAACCTTATATTAATTTTATATGATGCAGTACTTCAAAAATTTAGCTTAAAATTAATTTCAAGCTTAGGTCCTAAGCTTGAAATTAATTTTATATGTTTTAGTTTTAGGACCCACTCAGCTATATATTATAAGTTATAGAGAGTTGTGAACACTGCCCTCTTGGGCTTGGACCAAACACTTATTATTGTTTAGGCCCATGTAGCCTCCAGGTCCCTGTAACTTTATTAATCCCAGGCTACTCTGGATTGCAGGGCCTTTGCCTGTTTTCAAGTAGGTCAACAAAGGTGAGATCTTACTGGAAAACTACACCTGTGTGCCAGCAAACCCACTAAGCCCCCAGCCCAACACAGAGTAACACGGGGCAGGCAACACAACCCAGTCGTGCTGCTCCCTGGCCGATATGTTCATAAATATAGGCCATACGAACAGCAAGCAGTAGCAGTGTCAGAGTTACAGCGATGGGTTATTCTGGTGATATAATAATTTAATAACTAATGGATTGGCAATATTCCATATCTTACTTTACACTTAGATTTAGGGGCATATTAGTTTCTTAATTTCTTTTTGAGTTACGTCCATTTTGAGTGATCAAGATGGCGAGTTCATGCCCATATTGACCTCCCCACGTTGAATGCACTAAATAATAATATTATGGCACAGTCTGTTGGCAGTGGTTACACATGAGTCATGAGGGGTACTTACTTTAAATAATACCTCTGACCCTGCGGTGTTTTGGCCATATCCCATCCGGCTGGTAGGGGCTGTTCATCTAAAGCATCGTAACTGTGTTGCCGGACATGGGATGTGGGAGGGGGTGGAGGGGCTGCGCTCAGGCTCTGTTGTAAACTGGCCGGGGACGAGTGAGCCCTCATATGTGCGATGTTCATTGATGACGAGTTAACTGCCCCGTGGTAACCGGGTGCGTCAGTATTGTCTTTGCCGACTCCCAACTGTTGCTGCATCTGTTTCGGGGGTTCGGGAGGGCGAAAGAACGATGCGGGTAAATTTCTCATTCGTAACGGTACGGTTTTGTTCGTCTCGGCCAGTGAAGGGTTCATAGCTATCTTGAACAGAGCTTCGAGCTCTGTATCACTGTTCTCTCGAACATGAACGATCGGCCCAGTCCGATCTTGAGACATTTTGTTAGTTAAATCCTGGCGCAGCCACCACGAAAATGAAGTGCTTGATTTCCTCCACACTATAAAAAAATTCACAAAACTCACAGTTTGACGAAAACAGCAACGTAATAATCCTCGATCTCGATACAGAGAGTCGGGAACACTCCTTGAATAAGTTAGACACGAAAGTAGTTTACTGACTGCTTAGCCACGGTGCAACAGGTGCAGACGTCCAGAGAAAATAGTTCTATTTACCTATGAAAGAAAATCGTGGTTTGAAAATGTTTTATTCACTAACATAACAGAAAAGTATTTAATATATATATTTGTAAAAAAATTATGTATTTTTGTAGTTTTCGATGATTGTATTGTTCAGCGGTTTACAGCTGATGGGTCCACAATAGCGTATGAATAAATAGTCCCAACTAGTGTAATGACGTCACATCAGCTTCATTCGGGACTGTTTATCTCTCTGTCTTTTCTACCGGAGAAGCACAACAAATTTCTTTAAAATGTAGACGACTTCTAAAACTGAAAAATTCCTTTCAATGCCCACGATGAAAAGTTACCGTAACTGATATGGCTTGTTATTCATTGAAAATATTCCTTATTCTATGGGGATTCCTTACCTGCCCCTTATCCATTTATGGGAATTTGCGTGATTTCATTCACTGGCTATTAGCTGTCAATCAAGACTCGGCCCACTTGCCCTCGGTTGTACTCGTTTTGTGGGTGTGGCTTACAAAATTCATTGTTAAAATAAGAAGTGGAAGGAGATATAAGACATTTTGAAGCATATTCTTTACTGTTGATGTAAACAAACTTTTAATTACGAACAAACGACGATATTTACTGCTTTCTTAATTTTTTGAAGCAGTGAACCTATCAGATGTGTCCTGAAATTAAATGCTATTTAATTATACAAATACTATATTGAAATGCATGTCAGTATTATCATTGAATATCATATCGATAGTCTGATACTATACTGATTAGAACAAAAACAATCTAAATCAATGAAATTAGAGTAGATCAGTAGTAAAAGTAGTAGTTGTCGCGATAGTGAAAAACAATAAATACTGTTTTCTTGACAATAGTATAAACAAAAGTAGTTAAAATTATTAAAAGACCCAGTAGTTTCCTTTTATGAAACACAGTCACGGGTAATTTAATGTGTATGTATTAAATCTGCTTACATTTCTAGCTCTAAGATTTCTTATCTTAAGAAAAACAATTTAAAGTTAATGACTGTAAAATTTTTAAGTAAAACACGGCTTTAGAGGAAGAGGCAGTCTTCCGAATAAAAAAAAAAACTCTTGATCTAGATGGACTGTTTATAGTACATTACAAGATTAAAGCTGCCTTTCCAGCACACAATGACAGTGCTATTCAATGCAAAAAAACAAGAGATTTTTTTTAAAATTTTTGTTTAAAATCCAAGTAAGGTTTATTGTAGCTCAATACTAAAATTATAAATGTTCAGAATTTTGGCTGACACAAGTTAATGTTCAGGACTGTTGTTTATCTTGTTGTTACGATAAAGATGGGTCCCCTTCACAGTAAAGTTTTATGGTCTTGATTTGTATCTTCGAGGTGAATTATTATTTTAGAGCCTTAACTTTGTCAAATGTTATTTTGAAATTTTAATTGACTGCAAGTAATAATAAACAAAACACACACAAGAATTCTAATATATATATATATTTTTTCCTTTAACAATTCTAATTGTTATCATGCTACATGACAAGTGATTTCATGCAACGGTTTTTTTTTGTGTTGTTTTTTTTTTAACACAGAGATTTTTTATTTAAAGGTTTTTAAGTGATGATTATGTTGTGTTTGGCGTAGAAATAATTCGAATAACGGGGTCAAACATACGGTGAGAGAAAATCCAGTCTTCATTTTAAGGGGCGCTAACTTTTGTTATATCTCAAAATGACAATATGAGTTATAGCCCTTCAAGTAGAAGAAGAAAAAACAAGCAAATAAACGCTACTGTTCTTCGTGCACATAAAAAAAATAATTTCCTTTATCTTACTTCAGTAATTTAATTGATTTCGGTATAGTTTGGAGTTATTTAATTTTTTAATTTTAAGTCTTCTAACCAATGATAATTTTGTATGTATTATAGCGCCGGTACTGTTTAAATCGGTGAAGTTTTAATCGATTAATTATATCGCATGTTTAGATCCCTTTAAGTTGCGATTCATTATTTCGCTAAATCGGATAAGTGGCAGTAATTCCATGGCTCCCAAATTTTATGACGCCAAACAGCAAATTCGTTCTGCTATGCCAGAAATAAGGAAGAAAACCCTTTTTGTTTACGTACCTCCTTCAACTCAGGCCTTATCAAAGCCTTTCGTCTCCAATATTGGATGCCCAATTGCTTTAGATCTTTCTCTACATCATCCATCCATGTAAGCCTAGGTCTTCCCTTGAGCCGTTTTCCTCTACTTCCCGTATTTTTCGTTATTAAATTTATTTAGCAGAAAATTCCGAGATTTTATTTTTAAAGTAATAAAGATGCTGCCTTCAATGCCATGGCGAAGCTCGTGCTGCTGTATGGAGCTGAGACGTGGATAATGACGGCTGTAAAGCTGACCAGAATCCAGTCCTTTATTAATAACTGTCTAAGAATGATTCTCAGAAATCACTGGCCGGACAAAATCAGCAACAGGAGAAATGTGGCAGCGAACATAGCAGAAGCCAATTAAGGAAGAGATTCTCCAGAGGCGTTGGATTCGTCATACTCTTTAAAAAAAAAAACCTGCCTCAAATACAAGGCCGAGAATTGAAGGCAGACATCAAGAGAAACGGCCTTGACTGGAAGATCCTGGAGAGGCTGACACAAGATTGGGATGACTGGAGGTCTCTCGTAGTTGGCCTTTGTCCTTGGAGGAATAGCAGACGTCAACGATGATCGGTGAATGCCCCTCGTGGACAAAAATGCTCAACAACAATGAAGATGCTACCCAGAAACAAAACAAAATCATTGTTCAAATAATTTTTATTCTAGAAAACGTTATTTGACATGATAATTAATGGTACCGATGTTCATCAACAATATTGAACAAAAGACAAAAAGAGCAAACATTTTTCTATACATACCACTGCATTTTTAAAGAACATACATCATGTGATAAGAAACAGAGCAGAGAAAAATGAGCTTTCAGTTTCAGTTAGTGCTATGATGAAAATGCTAGTCTCATATCTGCATCAAGTACTGGGTATGGATGCTTATTGGTATCATATATCCAATTCCTGACATTGTAAATATTATTTAGGGTTCTGAAACTAATTGAGAGTGGCCACTGATTGAAAGCTGGGCTTCAAGATCTTATTTTTTTAAATCTTGAAAATAACACAACCTGACAACATCCTATTAAATAGTTATGAAATCATTCATTTTTTTTACCATCTAAGATGTTACATTTAAACTCAAAATGGACCAAATGATAGTTTCCAAAACTTACAGCCTTTGTTAAGGGTTTGAGTTTATCCTCTTTCATCAGACACTTTTGTCTGATTTTGATCAAATGATCATGAACATAGGTTTCAAACTGTTACATCCACAATTAAATTTTTAAAAAACCCCAACAAAATCTATTTTTTGTCAATAATGTATATTTTTTAACATAGATTATTTTCTCAGTAAAATTAGAGATATGGATGGGGCAGATGCCATTAATATTTTAAAATACCAAACTAGCCACTTCAACACAGAAGTTATGTTGTTACACAATGATAGCACACACAACAGGCCTTTCAACACATCAGTCACAGGTGACAGACTCTCTGATGACATCATCAATCATGATAAATATTAAAATATCTATTTTGAACACAATGTACAAGATCTATGTACACTTATATCACTATTCATATTTCATGTAAGTAAAGAAGAAAATCATAGCAGAAACATTAAAAATAGAAGGCACTTGTTTTTTTTTTTCTTTCAAATTTGTTTACGTATCTCATGTCAATTGATAAAATTTCTTTCTAAATATAATGAAAATGTTCACCAACAACCTGTACTTCAGAGTAAGTACCTGCAAGTGTAGACAAGATCAAGCTACTGGTTTCAAGTAGAACAAGAAATTTGACATTGAAAGAAGAAAGTAGTCTAAATAAAAATCTCAATAAATATTTTCAAGTAGGGTGACCTTTCTCTAGATGTGTAAAAAAATAATAATTCACTCTGGTAATTGTGAACAATCAGTGATTGATTCCTCCACTGCAGACCATTCCATTGAATACAACTTAATTATGTCAATCTTGGGTGACTTTACAAGGTGTCGACTGAATGTTATCATTAAGTAAGTGGATGTGTTAACCTTGATAATAAACAAGTTAAATTAAACAAGTTAATAATATTTGAATCTTTTAAATGTATTCAAATGAAATTTACATTCACTAACAAATATTGGAGAAAGTTTTTGTTTCATCTATTTTTAAAAATGGATGTTATCCAAATTTTCAACAAAATCTGTGTTAAAATTAATTTGAAGCAACAAAATGTGGGTGAGACAGCAATCAGGTTTAAAGATAATTAGGTAGATTACAAGCAAAAAGGTTATGTATGAGCATGTTTTGTGATGTCTTGTCAGGCTCATACACACCCTGTTTGCTTGCTATCCGTCTACTTACATATTAATTTAAAGGGTTGTGCTTTGACTCAGCTTTGACCTCAATACACTTTAATTGGGTCTGCCTTAAACTGAAAAATTTCTTTGACCAGATCAATACTCTTTAACATTTGGAAGGAACGAGTAACTAAACTGCAATGACTTTATCAACAAGTATACAGACAAAACTGCATACATTTTAATTGCGATCAATTAGAAGAGACCTTAACATCACATGGCCTGCAATAAAATTTGTCTCTAATCTTCAACCCTGTCAAAAAACTATGCCGACTCATAAAAAAAATAAAAATTTTGTCAAAGGTTTGATGTTTGAATATATCTATCTCTTTATAAATAGACTGAAAAGCCAACTTGCCAATCTATGACGACAAAAAAAAAAAAAAGCAATAAGAATATACTGTGTAAGTTCATAAGGGTTTATCATTGAATTGAGAGACCACAAAGTACTTGGCAGTACAGGATACACAATTTTATAAAACAAACAAGAAACAATGTGAGACAGGCAGTTATTCATGTTATTTTAAAAAATGTCTTATGATATTAAATATGTTATCTTTGACTGGTTGATGCCACACGATTGTAGAAGTGAATTGAACACAATCATCTCATAAATGATGGTGCATGGTTGTCATGAGTTGATTTAAATAATGCAAGATTGTAGTTGTCGTAAGTTGAACACAATCATCTCAGGAATGATAGTGCACCAGTTTTGTCATGAGTTGAACACAATCATCTCTGGAATGATGATGCATGATTGTAGCAGTGCAATCACTAATTAATTCCACTTGCATGAACATTCCAAGGTGCATGACTGTAGCATTTGTAAACCACTAACTACTAACTATAAAAAAAAAATTAACTGATTTGAATTCTCTAAATTATTTCTTTCATTACAGTAAAATAATTACTTTTTTTTATATGGATTAAAACAGGATAAGACATCTACACAACACACTTAACACTGTCAAATTAATTTGTTCAAAGACAAAAAAAAAAGCTAACACAAGTTATAAATAAAAGAAATTCTGAACATTTTGTGATCCACAAAATACATAAAATTTAATTAATAGAAAATGATTATCCTAGCAAACAAATAATTGTTGAAAAATAGGTTTTAAATAATTGCTGATATCACCTGTGAGGCTGAAAAATAATTCCAGCAATAATAAGATTTTTAAAAAATTATTTTTAAAAATAAGATGAATTACATTTTTTTACAGTATAAAAATATACGCTAACAGCGTTTCTGTAATCAATTGGAGCTATTAGAAAGATTCTAGTAAGAAATGTCACTTGTTAGTCATAGGGCAAAGATAATTTGACAAGATACACAAGGTATTGTGGAACAGTCAGAGGTCTTTATGCCATCATGCTGTCGAGTGTAATAGCTATTGATTTAATACACTAGCTAAAGATTGGGCATGACATCTATGGAGCTGAATTTGAAAAAACTAACGCAGCAAAAATGTGGTTATTTGAATCACAAGCTTATTGCAGACAAAACTATTTCTGAATAGTTTAAAGAAATTACAATTTTAATAATGGATAAGTCTCAATATTTGGCTACGCTAAAAATATAAGTCATTGGTATCTGTTGCAAGGCTATTTACAAAATCAACATATCTACAAGTGACAAATTTAGCAGTGATTTGTCTACACACATTTGTTCACACATTCCTATTATTTATTTTCATTCAATCTCGCTTGAATTTTCAGGGACATTACTAAGATAGGCAAGCACAAACACCTTTCTAAATTGTACCGATTCTGTGAATGGTACTACAAAATTACCACCCTGACCATTTACAATGTCCATTTTTCACATATCTCCTTGCCGATGCGTAACTAACAAAATAATTACAGTCCTCATGTTCTTAAACTTTATTCAAATTATGTTTAAATCTTGTCATCAGGATTTAAGTAGGGCATGATAGGATAAAGAAAAAAAAGGGGATAATTCCCTTATTCCCACCAATACAAAGTTAAAAAAAGCCTTCCTTGAAAAACTGACCCTCAACTTTGTTTTAAGAACAGAACTGTGCCTTTTATTTGTATGCAAGATTCTGTATTAATTTATGATTCTTATCAGTACTGATAAAAGTTTATGTAAGAAATTCTAAAGATAGGGACAAGAGTTTCCATTAATGTTAATGCTAATCTTCAATTTATACGAATACCTTGATATCTCATTAGTTACCTATCATCCCCAGCTCTGCATCATTTTAGAAAGCTTTACATTATGCTCCTCAATAGGAAACTTCTTAGTAAAAAATTTTTTGTGTGTGCCAATAGTTAGAAATGGCATAAATTTCAGGCAATCGCAAAAACACCAAATCTAACGGCATGTACAACAAGCATTCAAAACATTATATTATACAATTATTGGATGCTCATTCTGACACTCTTTTCTCTAGGCAACAGTCATAATCAACCATCTAGGTGGAGTCGTCACTGATAAAAGGTCATCCCAAATCAGCTGGGCTCGATCTGTCAGAGTCAGTATCCTCCTCTTCCGAATAAATGGATGGCGTGTCAGTTGCAGCTCTTGAGTTCTGGTCATAGGAGCCTGAACTAGATTGTCTGGAGAGAGCTGCCATGACTTCTCTGTCACTGCAGTCAGGTGAGCCGTAGAACAAGTTGGAGGTAGATTGTTGTTGGTATCTGATAGGTAAAAAATTTTTTTTTTAAAAAGCACTGTACTCACGGCCAAACAAGTTAAAAACCTACATAAAAAATAAACAGAATTAAATGAAGGTAACTAATAGATTGAATTGTTAAAACTTGAAAGTTAATGTCAATCTTTTATTTCCAATTATTTTATCTAAAAGGAAAGTCAAGTTTACCTTGCTTGTTGTGCTGTAACAGAAGAAGGATCTATTGGCCGGACGGCACTAGATTGGAAGGGAGTGGAGTTATTTGCCATATCTGGAATACATAGATTGTCATTTTTCTTATATTTATCAATCAATCTACAACAAAATTGTTATTTAAACAATTTCATGAATATAAGAGAAACAATTTCTTTCCGTGAAATAATGTTGTTCTAGTTTTAAACTAAGCTCACCTAAAACATAAGGCTCTAAAGATTTTGGCACCATCTTGGAAGCCCTGGCTAAATCTTGATGTGTGCACTGGCCTCTCTCCAAGCCAAAGGCCATTCCCATCCTTTTCAAAACCTCTATATCGTCATGAATTTCAAAGGTATTGTCAAATTTGAAGAGGTATTCGTATCTGTAGACCAAAATAAGAATATAATAAATAAGATGAACTTATGTTTTTCAAAATTTAAAATGAAATTCTCGATTAAAAATGGAGAAAAAAAAACGGCCAGAAATAGTAAGAACGAGGCCATGAATGACTAAGCTTAACTAGGCACGCCACCAAATTCAACCGTTAACATCTTGAGCAAAACAGACAAAAGTGGTTTCAAAATCTCGCTAAATTTTTGTTTCTAAATATCCCGCATATGTGAATGTTTGATAATCAAATCTACTTTGATGAGATTATTTTAAAGACTGGTTGCTTTTTTTTTTCTTCTTTTAAATTCTGAAAAATGTGTCTGGTCACAAGGGAACATTCTTGGGACTTAGGGCCACTGAGATTAAGAATGTTGATTTTAAATAACGGTGAGTATAATAAAATGAGAAATCATCTTACTTGTCATTAGATATACTGCAGTCTATGACTGTTTTTTTACTTGTGTTGACTATGATGAAAGGAAGCTGTATGGCTGAATTTGGTGCGGGGGGACCTTGTGATCTCTCCAAGTCCCGATTACGCTGGACCAAATTTTTAAATGCAATTTGCTGTGGGCATTAAGAAAAAGGAAAAAATTAGAAAATGAAATTTTCTTTTTAAAAAAAACAAAAAAAAACATTTTTTTTAAAGAGTACAATGAAAACAACACAAATATACAAGCAAAATCAACAAAAGTCTTCAATCTTATAGTCTACCTGCAAAATGAGTTCTTGGAGCTGTTGTGTTTTCTGTTTTATTCTATCTATCCTTTTCTGTTTTTCAACCTGTAGAAGAAAAACAAATGATTAGAAATACATTGTGGTATTCATAAATATTGTAACGTGGTTAACTAAACTATCACATTCTGCTCTTACTTCTAAATGCTGGCATTCTTGTGCTGAATTAGTTGGGAGCCCAATCCACCGAATCTCCTTCTTTTCTTTAGAGATGATGTTCATGGCCATAAGAACATTTAAGGCATCATAAACTCTCCTCCTAATATTTTTTTGATCATACGGCTGGTGATGGAGATAGTATAAAGTTGACAATAAATTAACTTCAAGACATCAGCATGATGAAAAGGCCTAAATATTCAAGTTGTTAAAAAAATAAAATACAATGCTAGAAAGAAAAGAAGAGAAGAAGTAACCAATAAACCTTCGAGTTCGATCCTTGTACATGTGAAATACAACATATTTTCTAAGAAATAATTCACTTAGAAAATGCAATTTTATTTTATTTTATAATATTTTTTTAATTTAATGATAATTTGTGTATTCTGTTAGTTATGTTGACTAAATTTAATCTAGAATGTGAATAAAGTTGTAAACCCTAGATCTAGTTACCGTAACGGCATCTGACGGGGACATCAAGTTTTGTGGTTCACTGAACTCCCCCACCAGCTCATCAGCCACTTCATTGTAAGATGTCACTCCTTTCATCTGAACCTTTTCACATACTTTCATAGAGAAATGACGCAAGCCTTTACCACCTTTGTCTCCTTTCTTACCACGTTTTCTAAAAAAAAGTTTGGGTCGATATGTGGTTAAAAAGCTTTATATATTATCTAACAGATGCAGGAAAATAGAATATTAAACTTAAACAAAAATTAAAGGCCAATACACCTAAAAACATTTAAAGCCTCATAAGGTTTGCTGTAAACTTCTGCTTCAGTCCTGTAAGGATTTCACATTTATTGCCATAAACTGATTATGAATTTTTTTAAATTGCTGAAAATGTATTTATATTGTTATTATTGTCATACTGATTTCATCCTTTAGGATGAGAATAATTATTTTATGTATCCAAAAGACTGTCTTGAGTATTAGAGTTTAATACTATTTTTACCTGTAGTTTAGTACTATTATTTTTACAAAAAAATTATAGCAAAATCACATCTTAAAAAAAAACACAAACAAACAAAACTGCAAACTAGAAAAAGCAAACACTGATATTTCCTCCAGTTGATTAAAGCTTCTCTAACTTAATGAAGAGTTTCTACTTTCTATGAATTCATGACTAAAGAGAGTTCTATCGAGGCACGCTTTGGGATTAGACAAGGCGCGCATTACTGCGTTTTAGGGCTTAAAATGTTTAAGATAGTGGATCACTATAGTTTCACTACATCCAAATTTTGATTTTAAAGTTCCTACTTCATCATCACATTTCACATCCCCCTCTCACCAATTAAAAATGTAAATCAACTCGATATTCTGTTAGCTTTAAATGAAACTTCATTTTGCAGCAACTGATGGTATAATCATGGATGATATATTTACCCATCTGCATAGTCTGAATCCAGATAATCTGATGCTCTTTTCCTCCCTGACCATGGTGATGTGGCGTCAACTTGAATTACTTGTGGCCGAACAGGAGAACTCATTATCTTTAAAGGAAAAAAAAAGCAACTCCTAAGTTAACATTAATAAAGTTCAAATCAAACAATAAAAAATGTAATACCATAAATGAGTGAACATTTTTTTGAATACAGAATATTTGTAAGTAACTTATTACCAGTGGCGTCACTAGGGGGGTGCGGAGGGGGCGGGCTGCCCCGGGTGACACCATCAGGGGGGTGACAACAGACCGTAAAATTCTATATATTCCCGTTATTTGGCACTGAAAAACTCGAGGATTTCTATGGGTTAAATCATGAGGGGGTGACACCATGAGCTACCGCCCCGGGTGACACCAACCCTAGTGACGCCTCTGCTTATTACCAATATAAGATGAAACAAAATACAAATGAAAATCACATTGTTAGTTGGATTTAAGAAGTTTAGTTAATAACTTTCAGAACCTGGTTTGGACGTATTACCGTAAATAAGTAAATAACTGAGGTGATCAACCCAACATTAATTTAGCTTACCTGTGAGGTCAGGGAAGGTTTGGGCAGAAGGTGGGGAGACATTTTATTGGGAGACTGTGCAATAGGAACAGCTACAAGCTGTATATCTGTGAACAGTAGAAATGCTTTAGTTAGATAGTGGACACAGGCATCCTCCCAAAACTTTTTAATAATAAACCAATACACAATACACACGGGCTTTAACGAAGATTATCATTTGATGAATCATCTATTTCAAATGTCAACTCACTCTTAGAGCCGGTCTGATCTCCAAAACCTTTGATTTCACCATTTGAGTCCAAGATTCCCACCTAAGAAAAGAAGTAAACATTTTGTAATTAATGTTGATCAAAACCCAAAGTGATGCATTTCACTGTAATTTTTGTTGGTGTGTGTGTGTGAAAAGAAGAAACCTTACAAGGGACTTAAACAGATGGCTTGGTTTGCCCTGTTGTGTCTCTCTGGGTGTCTGTATTGAACCTTCCTTCTCTTTATACTCAAAACAAATCAAGTGATTGAGGTAGATAGATCCAAAGCCAGTCAGTTATATTTTACATTTATTACAAAATATGAAAAGATTATATAAGCTGAATTGAACCTGATCAATAATCTCTGTTTATAACTTTAGTACAAAAACCTGTTGACCTAAAGCTGCGCCTCCCCCCCACCTTTTCCTGAAACTTATTAAGAAAATGGATTTTTTAATTTTAAGTGTTATTTTTTTTTAAATCTGATTATTCACAGAGACATGTCTTCCAATTATGCTTCTTTCTATTGACACTTTGGAGATGACATGCTCTTAGAAACAAAGGATAAGGCTAAAGACAACCATCATACCCTTTGGAAAGTAAATGCACATTTCCAAAGTCAGTTATGAAGCACACACACACACATAGCAGAAGCAAGGCATTCATTGAGCAGGTTCAACACAGCCAGCAAGTGTTGCCGGGTCCTTGGCCTGGAAATCTCCCGGGGCTCCCTAATGCCTGCCAGTAACAACTAATAATGGGTCCTCGTTGTACACACAGTGAGGTCCCCTGGCATGAACTTATTGACCTCAATGTTACATTCAAATACAATGACACAGCTGTTGCTGGACATAACACTCTGTAAAACACAGAGATGAAGTTTAACAACTAGTTTTAAACCATGAAATTCTCTCAATCTAGCAGCAGGTACTTAAAACTTGCACGGAAGAATATATTTCCACCATGTGAAAAACACTGATATCAAACGAGATATTTTAGGTTTTATGTGGTGGCTAAATTTTGTATACATAATTGACGCAAAAATTTTTTATACATAATTGACGCAAATTTTTTTTATACATAATTGACGCAACAAGAAAAAATTACTTTTAATCCAAGCTGCTTGCAATCTGGCTCGTGCTTGGTGGTGGAATGCACCAATAATTATAGCGGAAGACTTTTAGGGTCCTAGCGTGGGGGGGGGGCGGACACAAGGCCCGGTGACACGAGGGCCGGGTGAAAGAGGGCACGGATACTGGGTAGTGAGTAATGCCATCAGTACTAGTGACTCATCTTACAAGCCAGTCAGTGTTGAGAAGATCGTTATTAGTTCTGTGTGGAACTTGTACGAGTACCAGGCTAGTAGAGGATTATTTCTTCTAGTAGCCTAGGGACGAGTTGGTGCTGGGAGGGAAGGAATAATATTACTTAATAGAATATGGGCAAACCTAACTATTAACATTTTAGAAGGAGAGAGAGAGAGAAGATGAAGAAAGGGGTGGTGTGCAATGTTTCCTTTAATCTGCGCAGCAGTTTTGGATTACCGCGCAGCAAATTTTTTTTAAAATGTTGCAACTTTGAACCCGAGGTTTTCTTTTACTTTGCACGCGGACCAACGAACCTTAGAGAGAACATTGGTAGTGTGGAGTGACACAGCAAATTTATCAGTGGCAATTTAATACTTATGACTTATGGCTCCTATTTATAAAGTAAACAAGCGTGTTGCTAAGGACACTACACTTGCGGCTACAATAAAAAAAAACTTGTAAAAGATCTCTCTGGGACTCCCCACGAAACTGTCTTTCTTGGAAAATGTTTTACCTCCTGTAGATATAGAAGTCGTAAATGGAAAAGAAGTAAACACGGTATGGACAGGACTTAACAAAACAGCGAACGTTTCGGAAAGAGCCTTCCTCAACGAACAAACAATATTACAATACACAAATAAAACGTATATATATTTTTTTTAAACTTTGCGGTGGAATCCAAAGAGTCAATGGATTTCATGATTCTTTGGATTTCACCGCAGCTAAGTTTTTATTTTTATATACACACGCTGTGACTGCAGTGGTAGGGGCGGGGGTCTTTGTCATGCAAACTTAACTTTTATAGCAAATTGTGTAGCTAACAGCAGTGAGGTTAGGCATCATTCCATTTGAACCCACTCCCACCCACAAAATTGTATGTGTCAATAACGGATTCTAATAAAGATTTTAACATTTGATAATTTGATTTCAATATCAATAAGTAAAAGGTATATATCTGGACAATCCAAAATGGTTGATAGCTTAACATTTGGTCTTGGAAGTATTTATGCAACTTGATAATAGCAATACATGCACTGCTCCCCCACAACGCCACACTATCTACCTTATATGCACTGCTCTCGCACAACGCCACACTATCTACCTTATATGCACTGCTGCCGCACAACGCCACACTATCTACCTTACATGCACTGCTCCCTCTTAACGCCACCATATCTACCTTACATGCACTGCTCCCTCACAACGCCACATTTACCTTGCTTACACTTTTCTCACTCACAGCAGCACGCATATTAATACACGTCCGGCGAAGCTTTCCATGAAACGACACACACGCCCACTCCAAACAGTTACCCCCTTCCATCCCTCCCCCGCACACCAACATTAGAGTTGAACTCTCAACCAACCAAAGCACATTCACATTACGAGTGTGTCGATGACTTCTAAAGAAACCAATCTACCCCCTCCCCACAGGACCATTCCAGCCATTCACAGCTTGTGCGACTTCCTGTGTGTGTGTGGAAGGAGGGGGAGGAGGGCTTCCATTCATAGCCGGTTTAAATATATGTACACCGGCCACCTTGGTCAGTGTAAGATTCAAAAGAATGTGACCAATGCCACCTTGGTCAGTATCACCCCTAATGCTGGCACAGAGAATCAACGCGTCCTCTACACAATAGTAATAAAAGACATGCATGGATCAACATGAATCGATAGGCAGGTAGGATCTAAGTGTTAACCTCGTCTCTGTGTTGGCGACAGAATCAAATGGGTTGGCATACCCCTGGGTCTACATGGTATCTGTAAGATTGTTCCATTCATCACGAGATCGCCGATTTAAATTGATTCTGTATATGTACTAGTATTAGGAATGGGCATCACTTTCGTACCACCCTTCCACCCCACTTTGAACGAGAATGCATAATAGGATATTTAAAGGTTGCCTATTGTTACCGACCCCCTTTACGCTTTTATAGTCTAAAAAACCAAAGGTAAGGAGCCCCTGATTTGTAAATTTTGTTGACACATTGTTCGGCCCGTCGAATCCGGCCCACATACCAGGACTGAAATTAACCTTCTCCAAGTCCGCACAACTTAGCTGCAACCGTGATCTAGCCACGGGCACTTGTTGAGGATACAAGGAATGTTCGGATAAACGGGGGGAAAAAACTCTTGGTCTTGATTAAATCTAACCCTCGATATATCTATGGGAGATTCAAAGTCAATTATATCCCCAGCAAGGAGAGTTGGTAGCGTGCTGCAAACACGCACAGCACAGTGAACATTGAATACCACAGCGCGAACCGTAGGTCACTCGGCTGGCTGAGCTTTTGACTTAGTCTTAGACAACTTCCAAACAGACGGCACATTTCTACAGAGTTGATAGCTGTTTACTTGCAATAATTGCCTTTCAATCGTGCAAAAAAGGATAAACATTTATACAAAAATTGAGGACGCCTCTTGTTTTTATCGTTATACATCCCCAATCAACTTTATCACTAAGTCCTTAGGCCCAGAAGTGTACAGTAAATTTAAAAAGCGCATGTTTAAATGGGTTTTAAAAATGCAGCTGTCCTGGGTATTCCTAAATCAACAATGCTGCACATAGGTATAGTTACGGTATAGTAAAAGCATAGGTTAATTATGTTGAGTTGCTCCAACAAAGCCGATGGTGGAATCCTTAATCAATATTTGGATTGCAGTAAGGTGAAAGGTAAGAGGGTTTTTTTTAAAGTCGTGACAGGTTACGATAACAGAAGTTTCTTTGTTTCTTGAAAACTGTCGGGGGAGGGGGCATTTCCGGTAGCCGGTAAACAAAAGCATGGTCCCGATCAGCTGAAGGGGGAAAACCCACTGTTCGCCCACAAGGAGGGCGTGGTATGCGGGGTAACCATGTGATGTTATAAACAACTTATTAAAGGAACACGGGGAAGGGGGGGTAAATACGTTGGGGTGGAGGGGACGACAGCCCTAAGAACTAGTCAAATCTGTTAGATTTACTTGACTAGTCAGTCTTCTAGTTTAAAGCTATTATTAAAAGTAGGTAACAAAATGCTCGATCAAAACACACATAGATAATTTTACGTAGAACCTTTACATGGGCGCGCCGGATCAAAAAATTACCCACACAGGCATTCCTAGCACATCATCAACAAAGTTACAAAGCTGTCGTGCCAATATTTTGAAGACTTTTGTTACCTCATCTAATGTAACTTACATCACTGTTCCCATGACCGTGTTTAGTCACATCAGAGACAGCATCTATCAAAATCTCGACTTCTGCAGCGTCCCCTGCACCCCACATACTTCGTTCGAGGTCTGGACCAGCCTGGCACAGGACAACGTCGTTGTAACAAACACCCGACTCGTAGCCTCCTTCTTCTTCTGAGATCTCAGAGTTCCACTCGGGGCTCGTTTCCTCACCACTCGGTACGCCTTGGCTTTTATTAACAATGCCATGAAATTTTTCCGTAAAGGCTTCTGTAAAAAACAGAGTGTAATCCGAGTCCCTGAGCTCGGAGTTGGTCATGGTGGATATTTCCTCGTGATACCAATAATCAGCACAGGAAGCAGCCATGGTCTGGGGTAGAAATCAGGACGACAATATTCACACGAGTTGTCTTGTAGATCCTTCTTATCTCACAGTTTTCAGTGTTGATTTTCATGGCTTGTTCAGACAAACCATTCCACAGCCGAATGCAAGACGGGAAGGAGGAGGGTTTGCGTGTGTTTGCTCTAGCGAATAGATGCTACATCACTGTGCCATTCGACAGCCACTTTGAGACACACGTCTGCACACAGAGTTTATTTATAAGATCAGTAGAGTGTCACCACAGAGTAAAAAAATATTCACACACAATTCTTTGCATGCCCGTGTATAGTGTAGTCGCATCCACTCCCAACAATTCAAGTTCAATAGAGTCTTACCATATGGTATATTCCATCACAAAAACTCGCGAGTTCTCACCACCTGGCACACTAACACTGACTGCACCCTACGAGCATCACAACTCTTCTTCCGACACCAGCAGGCGGCACACAAATGACCACAGATGGTCAGCCCCTCACCTTCCAAGTTATCGAAGCACCTCACAGTTATTGATTTGGTACGTATGTACGTGTAATAACCACCAGACAATGAAGATCAACGAGGGGTCATGCTTTTCGTCATAACAGTCTCACGCTAAGTCACGGCGGTGAATCGATGGCTCAATTTCACGTCGAGGTCGAGGCTTCATGCGCATTTCAAAGCTAATCTTTGTTAAACTCATTCGACTGATGGTCACAGAATGATCACACCAATGTTCCTATTGTTCAATATTGATGGTGAAAACGCAAGACACTCAGGTGAAGGTACAAAAATTAATCAAATCATCTTGAGATAATATCCTATGTTAAAAAGCCAAGTTCAGGAAGCTCCTGTTGTGCACTGGAACGACCGGGTCCGTCTGCAGCTATGTCGTTGTGAAGCCAAGCGTCATTCCTTTACTCAAACTTCAGCTTACAAAGAAACTCTTCAACTAAGCGATCAACCCCCCTGCACCCCACCACCCCTTTGAGCAGAGTCGCAGCACGTGACACGAAGACCACCTGTCATCCGAAGAGGCGACCAATGAGTCAAGTTTAGCACGACATAGTGCGAATGAAAAAGGAGGAACGGTTGGTAGAGGGGCCAGCGGCAAACACGAAAAGGGGTTGAATTTTTTTTTAATGACAGAGAGGATTTCATAGCCGTAGTCACGGGGCAAACCAGATAAAAACATTGTCACACTATCAACGGCAAGACTCACAACATTGACTTACTTAACACATAGTGCGTAAATAGCAATAGGCGATTGTATGTGAGACGTGGTGGTCGAGAGGTAGCGCTCTCGACTGTCATACCGATGGTCACGGGTTCGAATCCACACGAAGGTGAGGATTTGCTCTCGCGGCCTGAGGAGTCCCCGAGTCACCCAGCTCCGAATGGGTACCTAACTAGACAATAGTTAGGCGGCTGGGGTAATGCGTGGAACCCCTATAGCCGTGGCCTGTGACCGCTGCATCACTTGCCAACAGATCATCTCTCATGGTCTGTGGACGCAATTATCTTCTGCATAGAAGGAGCGTCTGTATATCTAAGATAAGAGGAAAGGAAGCAAGAGAGAAGGGTTTCAACCAGAAATTGACACACAACAAGCCTCGGTGTGTGTTTGTGTGTAAGGGCAATCTATTCTTAGCACAACTTCTAGTCACTGGGTCATTTCAGATATTACATGTTTGCCTTGCTATCAACTTTCTTTGGACGATTGGGAGGAATATGTTAAAAACAAAATATGGTATTTTTAATTTACTTTTCAGCTTTTGCTTTGTGACTAGAGAGCAAGTAATTTCCATGGTCCATAGCAAGAGAGATCGGTGCCGGCACATAATTTAAGATTTTCTTCTAAAACTTCAATATGTCAAAATTATGTTTAATGATTTAATGTGTATGCTTTTGTTTTTCGAGATCGCCAACGTGTCGAAACTTTTAAGTGTTGCTCACATAGACATAGGCTTATGTAACACTTTGCCACTGAACGATCACCAAACACTAAACAGATTAATATTGTATCACGTCCCGACACGAGCCTATCAACGGATGTGTATGTTTATATTTAGCTTAGCAATGGGTATCTTTAAATTGTCACGAGCGCTGGCAATAATTCTGTCCTATAAACTGGATGTTTCCCTTCAAAGACCGCCGCTAATTTTGGCACATCGTGTGCTTGATCGCTTGTGCAGTGTACGCTGCTGCATGAGTAACGATGGGCGGATAGACAAAAGTGCTTGAATTAAAATGACTTATCAGATCCTGGACCGCCCTAATCCCAAACAAGAAACAAGTGCTGACATCTCATCCGATCAACGCTGACAGGATGAGTGTACATCCAAGAAGACATCAGCTTGCTACTCTGAACTCATCCAATACTTTGTCATTAGTGGAAAAGTACACTTCAATACGCCGAGGAGCTAATCCGCTCAACAGAAAACTTATTTTTAAAAAAAAAACTCATGGGGGGGGGGGATTGAACAGGAACAAGACAAGATCTGGATGGGAATAAGGGAATGCTAATGAGGCCAACTCATATATATTTCCAAGACAAAATGATGTAACTGAAGAGTGATACTTTCTATGGTGTCACCCACCGTGTAAGTGCGAGCAATTTCATGGAGAAAAGGGGGAAAGAAGTTATTCTTGCTAGAACAAGATTTAAACTAAAATAACATGTGTTATTCACATTTATAAGTAACCGTTATTATATGCTCTCCTTTTTTTTTAAAGTTCCGTTATTAATCTTTGTTTCCGATTCCTTTCTTTGCGCACACATCCACCTTTAACGCGAATAGAAAAGGACCAGCTGGCGGTACAACTCCACCCAGCCAATGAAAATCGTGGCCCAGTTGGAGGCCACATTGAGCGTGTGTGTACTGGGATCTTAAAGAAATTGTAGGTCAAATGCATCATGATTACAAATGAACCGATAGACGTCTCGAAGCTGTTATCTAAACACAAATTCAGCAGTGTCATGTGTGTCAGTTTAGACATACAATGATGTTGTGGAACGGCCTCACAACAGTACACCCATTTAGATTAGCAACGTGAGTGGTCCCGTGAATACACAAAATTATTAGATGAAACATATCCCCAACCACGTTAAGCATATGGTCACTATTATGTTCGAATTTGCGGTGTTCCCCCACCATTCCATCACTGACAATTTGCATTCAATACAAGTTTCAATACTGAAACTTGAAAATATGTTTGTTTTAATTGTCTTAGTAAACTGGTGGGGGAGGGGCTTATTTTCATGCTTATTTTTTAAAAGCCCAATTTAGGAGGAAGATTTGCACGTTCCCTGTCAGAGTGGCTTTATGAAGGGCTATCTAACATGTAGAAAACCAGCATTTAGCCAAATTGTCATTATCATATAAAATACAGATACTAATAACGAAAGACATAACTGATCAATTCAAATATTAAATACACGATTAGTATGGTGACCAATTCTAAAATAAAATATATTGTCAAATGGGTACAAATAATCAATATGAACAAAAAGCCCCAATACTGAAATACTAACATCAGAAACAACTACAAATATATTATTTAAAATAAATTTACAAACTGTGGATAAGAATAATTGACTTCAACAAAAAGACAACTTCCTCAAGATAAAACTCATATTAAACACATTTATTTTATCTTTGGTGCACATGAGGGTCAGGATTTTAACATTAGAAATCAGTGTTGAGTTTGTAAAATGTCCATTCTAATAACTTTAAATTGAACAACGGCAGTAAAAGAGGTGTAAAGGCGACAGGAAAGAATCTAGAACTCACATCTTTTGCCATGGAGTCTAATCCTGAATTCTTATAGAACTGTAATATTTCATCCTTGCTGTTGCCAACACTTCCAGTTTTTGATGGGGTTAATGGTGTCAAATGACGAGGGCTTCCATGACCTGAAACAGCAAAATTAATATAATTTAATATCTGTTTTATTTATTTTCCAATAACTAAAACAACTCAAACTTACAGATTAAAAGATTGCATTTGTTGGCTTAAGCTGGATAGTATAGAATTTAATAGAAACACTAAATACAGGGCAACTCAATCATACGAAAATTAAAGCTAAGACAAGCTATTGGGCATTGGGACAACTTAAAAAAGTAAACAAACCAACTAAAGAAAATAGTGCCTCCAAAATAAACAATTTTGTTTAAATATCTTCAAAGTTACAATACTTACAGTTGATACAATTAAAAGTATATAAAAAAATTGTCAAGCATCCTGAACTGCAGTATTATGTAACAGGTCTTGGACCATTGCTCCAAATTTAAGAACATTTATGTTTAGCAAATTTGGATATACAAGTATCCTTTTCAAAGGAAATCAATTTGGCAGACTGGAAACATAAACATCAGTCCAATATCGATTTTTATAAGAGCCCAAATGTCTAAAATTAAATGACATTAACGTAAGTAAACAATAATAGTTAAACTTTTTAAAGTCCATAATTATTATTGTATTAAGTTTAAATAGTAGCCAGTTGTATCAAGTGACATATTTAAATATGAAAGTAGAATAAGACTAACCTACGTATACTTGATTTATACTTTTACTGAAGTAGTTTTCAGCTTTCAAATAATTTCAATGGCAATGGTGTATGAATTATGAACTGTAAGTGAAAGTGTCTAGTATGGTGCTGGGAATGTGTTCCACTTATTACACCATGCCATAAAGGCTATAAAGGTTATATATCAAACTGCATGGCATAGAGATGAGTTAATGATTTTTATGTAACAAGTAAAGGACATAGCATACTTAAAATTTAAAAACTGCTTTTGATTTTTACATGTTAACATATCAAGACTATCCTAATACTAATATTATTAGTCTAGTCTAATGTATCTCTATCTAAAGGCACATGAAATATTTTCTTTTTGGTAGACTGCAACGAGAAATAGCATCAGCCTTAGCTGCATAAACTGCATTTGCAGACTCAGACAGAGAAAGGGCATGGCATGAATCATGAACTTGAATATTTTCATTTTTAAAGGATTTAAATTTAAATAACAATAATATTAATATTGTTATTGATAGATTTCATAATTTAGATTTAAAAATCTTGTGTGTCCAAGCCAAGCCCAATGAAAAATTATAAAGTTAATAAAGACTATGATTATAGTGTCAGTCTATAGTCTATAGACTATAACTATAATAGTGTCTATAGTATAGTAGTAAATGTATTAAAAATTTCAATGTCAACATTCATTAAATTTAAATATAAAATAATTAAATTCCTAAAAATAATAAGTTAACAGTTAATAAGTTAAGTACTGTCAGTTAAGTTAAGTCTAAGTAAAAATTAAATCATGATAATATTATTAATATTAATTTTAAAAAGTGAATAGGGCTAATTATAATTAATTATATTATATAGTATAAAAATTAAAAAACCTTTACTTTGAATTTGTGAAATAAACATTAAAATAATTAAGCTAATACTATACTAATATTAACACAACAAAATCTTACGAACGATGAATTTAATAAAATAGTAGAGAATTGGTAATTGAAAATTGGATTAGTTTCAATATTCAATAGACTCAAGAGGAGAGCCAAAAGTAATAAGTATAAGTATTAAGTTGGCATCGACATTGCCCCTGTTCTCAGCTTTGGTAGAAAATCTAATAAATGTTAAATATTAAATAGGCCTAATAGTAATAATAGCTGATACGAACAGCTCGAAAATCGAATATATAATTATATACTTTTATTTACTACTTAAACTTACCATCATCCACCCACAAGTTGGCAAGTGTGGTATTGCTGTTCGCCATGTGGTGACGGAGGTTTAACTCCTCTAGTAACTGATGTATCCACAGTGACTGTTGATGCACATAAAAGTAACTAATAATACATCTGGAACCAGTAAACTCACAGCCTTATTTTTAATAAATTCCACCAGGTGAAGTGTGTGCTCTCTTTTAAAAAAAAACACTCTAAAATGGCGTCCGGTCTATTATCCAATCGGTAAACACACCTAGTTCAATGGCATGTGCCAAAATAAAATAGAAAGGTAATGCTAAAAATCGTTTATTTAATTATACCTATGTTCCATGGTTTTATTTTTTATAATTAACCATCAAATCCACATCAATTATCATTTATACAATTTTCCAAAACTAAAACATTACGATCTTGGCGGCGTCAGACAATGTGACAGTTTGATTGGATTCTTTAGTCACATGGGTCATATTGCGCATGCGATATGACTTAAAAGTAGGGGTTAAAGGTGAAATTTAACTGCAAAACAAAGAAAGTTTATAAGAATTAGGCCTATGCCTATGTACATAAAACGAATAAAAGTTGTTGTTTTTTTAGTTAACCCCAAAAACCAATGGGATTTTATAACAAATTATGATTTTCATGGAAAGTTTAAATAATGTTTTTCAGCTTAAAACTCATTTTCTTTTCTTTTTTTTTCTTCAAGTCCCAGTGAGTCTAAACAAGGCGATTGGGCCTGCCTTCGCCTACATACTAGTACTACTTGTACTTGTACTTGACTGACTTGAGAAGTCAGTCTTTACTTTAAAATTGTTATATTTTTTATTACAGCAACCTGAAGAATAGTTTATTTTTCAGAGGCAATCATCGTCTGTATAGAAGGAGCGTCTGTAACAGATAAGATTGTAACAACGCCTTGGCATCGGGGCAGTTGCCAAGGGTGCGGGGGGGG